>JAFEMH010000333.1:600000-839184 GCA_022495995.1 Adenophora triphylla var. japonica
ATCCTTCTAAGAAAACTCAAAAACTAAAACAAAAGATATATAAAAAGATGTCTCTAAAAAGTGTGTTGCTGGAATATATATACTAGGGCGAATACCATAGACAAAAATGTGAGAAAAGTCGAGAACGCCCTTCTTTAATTGCTGAAAACTGCTGCTGAAGACGAGCTCAGCGCAGCCGCTCTGGAGATGAGCGCGCTCGCGCTGAGCTGACGAAAGTTTGGCTTTATTTTCTTCACTTGAGCGCGGCCGCCCTGAGGTTGGCACGTCCGCACTGGAGGTCAGTTCTGGAGCTCTAACTTGTTTCACTATTTTCCTGCTCCGCTCCGGTCCAACTTGACTTCTTGCACTTTTTCTTGACAAAACTCACACTTAAACATCTCTTTACCCTGTACTCATAAAATACTCAACAACCACATTAAAACAACATAAAACCCGAGATCTTGAGCATAAAATAGGTTCGTAAACATGTAAAATGGGTGTGTAAAAACACATCCATCAGAATCCAAGAACAATTTTTTGAAGATTGCTAGATCCTATAAACCTTGGAATAATATTGAGAATATTGTTGTGAATTTCTTTTGAGAATTTTGGCTAACATTCTAGGGTTGACAGACGTTCATATTTATACTACATTAGTATAGAATATGAATCCTAATCAAATTAGGAAAGGATTCTGTCAAACCGCCTCAGGACTTGTTGTGTCGCACGACCACACGAGGTACATGGCCTAGTTGTGTCGCACGACCAGACAAGGCTGATGAGGAGTTTTATCAATCATTTTTCCATAGGTTTAATAAAATTCATTCTAGTTGTGTGTGACCCAATAGGATTACATTATGTTTGCAATGAGTTCGATCATATCGACCCTCATAAGACATAATCGGACTCTAGCAAGCCATTATGTCTACCCAAATAATGCAACGTAAGAGTTCACGTTTCCAATGGTACACTTCCATTTCTCCCTTTGTCTCACGATGTTATATTGAACACAAGTCATGGTCCTTGTCAACTTGTCTTTGTTCAATGCTTTCTTGATTCTGAGTAAAATGATAGTCCAATCATATTGGGGTATGGCCATACACTTTCATCATTATCACTCATCGAGGGGCCCAAGCAAAACATCTCTCTTTTGAGGGACAAATTCCATCTTGATTTATCATCCTTCCCATCATGAATCCGATCATGCCAAATTTAGCCTTAATAAATATCGTGTTAAGATATCGTTTGACTAAAATCAAACATGACTTTCATCATATGTAAGGTCATGATAATCTCAGGTCTAGGGACTAAATGAAGTAACCTTATGAGATTTAATTATGACATTTGACCGTGACATAAATCTCATGCGGGTCAAGTCCAGTCACTTGTTCTCTAACAAGTACCCATAAATTTAATGTGCATCTCTATGTATATAATCATCATATGATTATCCATTAACATTTACACTAATTATTCTCTTAATAATTAGGGACGAAGACTATTATAAACAAATATACCAAAACAATATAATAATCAATTGATAAACATCTCATATAATAATAAATAATGTCAACACATAAGTCTATCAAACATAGGCCTAGGGCATAACACTAACAGTTTGAGAGTCAATGCCATGACTGTAAAAAGACCAAAGATTTATGCAGGCTAAATAAAGAACATTTTGGTGGTAAGTGTTTACTTGCCTTTTTAATTAGCTCGTCAATTCTTACTCGCATGCTTCTTACTTTGATCGTACATGTTTTACCCGTCAATTTTTGTATCGACTGTCTCGAGCTAACACTTCATCTTATATGTGCAGTTCTTACCCTAAAGTAGGAAGCCAACATGGTGCAGGTTGTAAACATAAATGTGAAGAAGAGCAAGAAGGCCCATGGTGCTGCAAACGCTCGGGCTAGCAGGCAAAAATAAAATGAGGAGCGACATAAGTTGCTGCAGCTGGTGTCCCAGGATTCTGAGAAGACGATCCTCATCGAGGAGGAGGATGAGCAAGTTGAGGCAGAGAATCTTGTCGATGAGGCCCTAGAAGTCAATGCTTCAGGAGTCGAGGGAAGGGTTGATGCCTCGACCGAACTTACTTTGGGCTCTGATCTAGTACTTGAGCCCATGCTAGAGGTCCCCCAAGACTGGTGGGGGATGATTCTCTTCAAGCATCGAGCTCCAGTGCCAAAGATCCTCCACCCAAAACCTCCCAAGTTTCTTATGCCTGGTTTGGACAAGCTGAGCGATGTTCCCCCTCTCACGGGCATTGAAAGCTCTAGTAGGGAATATCCCGAGCTAGAGTATTGGCAGGTGGTGGTGAGACGAGCTGCTGACAGGGACCTAGTGGCCAAATATGCCGAGAAGGGCCTGAGTGCTGAAGAGTTCAGTGCAAGATCGAGTATGGTTCATTCCAAGATCACCCTTTAGCGTTCCCATAATTTTTGCCTTCCCCTTTGTTCGCATATCCACTTACAAACTGTCGATCTGAACCTGGCCTCTTTCTCTTAATTTTTTTGTAGGCTCTCGCTTTGGTCGAACTAGCGAAGAGCAGCTGGAAGGCTGTCGAGGAGCGAGAAAAACTTGCCACAACATTGTACGATCGGAAGTCTGATGAGCTTGTAGAGATGAGGGAGAAGTATGCAGATTTGGACTCAGCTTATGAGGTTCTCAGGCTGGTTAAAGAGAATGCTCTGAAAGCCAAGGCTGAGGCATAGGGCAAGCTAGGTGATGCCAAGAAGGAGCTCGCTGCAACCCTTTTAGGTAAGGAGAGAGTGGAGAAGGAGCTAGAAACTGTGACCCAGATGCTCTCAGAAAGCAATGATTTGCTGGCCAGACAAAGCGAAGACCATGAAGCAACTCGACTAAAGTGGGAAGAGGAAGCGCAAGCCAGAATGAAGGTCACCGTAGATGGTGCCAGGGAAGCTGCGAGCAAGGCTACGGTGGAGGCTTATAAATATGGTGATGAGTGCTTCAACTTTATCACGGATCAAGCTAGGGCCTTTTTTGATGTCGGGCGACAACACATGGCCCGCCGAATTATCGTTGATCCTTCTGTTGACCTGCCAGTTGAACAATTGGATAAGTGGGCTTCAGAGGACCAATATGATATGAAAGCTCGTCGTGGTCATCCTATCATCCCTTATAATGCTAACGTCCTTGCTGCCATTGCTCAGGAAGATGAGGAGGAAGGAACCGAGCCTGGATCGCTCCTGAAGTCAATCTGGTTAACTTTGATACCCTGCTCCAGGAATTGCTGGAGGCTGATAAGATGGAGGAAGATGAAGGTAGGGAGGATGTCGATCAATATATGGAGCCCCAATCTGAGGAAGAGCAGCAACATCAGGGTCAAACTATGGGCATCGACCAAACCAATGATGGCTCAGTAGCTTTATTTCTCTTTGCTTTGGTGATGTAATGAGACAAGTTCCAAAACACTTTTTCTTTTTTGATTTATGTAATCCATGCCTTGGCCCAGTTTAGGGAGGCATTTAACTCATAACATTTGTTTGCTCAAGTCCTGGCCCGCTTTTGGGGGACTTCATTTATTTAATCGTAGTTGACTATACTTTAATCCTTTTGTTTAGATCCTTATTTGTATTTATTTGTCGAATAGATTGATATGATGAACGAAACTGACACAAGTTTTTGGTAAGACCAGTTTAAAAACGAAGTCTACTAAGCACTTAAGTTGAGTTGTCTTTAAGAATGAGACAGTCTTAAATCTCAAGTCGGACCTGTTTAAGAACGAGGTCAAATTAGGAATTGGAACAAAATTGACTCAGAGTCGAATCTGTTTGAACGAGATCGACTAAGAGTCGGACCTGTTAGAATGAGGTCGACTAAGAGTCGGACCTATTAGAGGAACAAGTTTGACTAAGAGTTGAATCTGTTAGAACGAGGTCGACTAAGTGTCGGACCTATTAGAGGAACAAGATTGACTAAGAGTCGTATATGTTAGAATGAGGTCGACTAGTAGTCGGACCTGTTAGAGGAACAATATTGACTAAGAGTCGAATATGTTAGAATGAGATCGAATAAGAGTCGGACCTGTTTGAGGAACGAGATTGACTAAGAGTCGAATCTGTTAGAGCGTAATTTGTGGTCGACTAAGAGTCGGACCTGATTTGAATGAAGTATAGAAGTAACACAACTTGTTTGAATAAAACTGCATCTTTATTGATGTAGTAGATCGGTTACATAGAGAACATAAAACTGAAACTTAAAAGTAATACTTAATAAGGTGGCAAGCATGCCACGGCTGTTTCAACTCTTCACCCTCTGGATGACCAATCATATATGTTCCCTCTTTGATAACTCAGGTGATGACATATGGATAGCCAATTCGGGATGCTCATTCTCAAGGCTTGTTCTGTTCTGCTTTCCTTCCTGTTACCTCGATCTTCCTCAGCACGTAATCTCCCACGTTGAACGTAATCTCCCACGTTGAACGACCTCTTCTTGAATTTCTTGTCATGGTAGTGTGAATGTGGTGCCCAAGATTAGTGGCTTTTTTGGTTTTAGAAGTTGAACCGCTTTCTCGTGTAAGGGGGATCACCGCCTCACATCAGTTTGGAAACGTTCGGTTTAATTTGAAAAACGGAGTCGCCACGCCATTTTGATTTCCTCAAAACTTTGAAAAAAAGGATTTGGGTCCGGAGCTTAAGTTACCCTTTGGGAAGAACGGGTCGTCGTTCACCCAAGGAGCCTTGCCGAAGCAAGTCTTCCAAGATCCAATTTTCATGATTGCCTTAGTGTTTTTGTGTGTGCGATGTGTGCTTTGAAAAAGGAAGGAATGTTCCAAGTGGTCTTCCAGACGTATAAACCATGAGTTGGTTATCGCTCGGGATTCCTTGGATTTTCATGTGTTCGGGACTTTGGTCCCGTTCTCATTTTGGACTTATAATCATCATGATGAGACCTTGGGTCACACGTGATCATGATAGGGACACGGTTTTTATAGTCCAAGGATGAGACTCTTTAGAAAGAAATGACCTTTGCCTATCAATTCTACATCTTGAGACGATTTGGACTTTATCGGGGCCTTTACGCTCATCTAAAGTGATGATCGGAGATATGTGGCTAGGGCTCATCCTTTTCTAAAGGAGACTCCGTCTATGGCATCTTTAGATAGAAGAAATGATGTAAAGATAGGACCTTTACACCATTAGCTCCAAGAGATGCTCCAAGTACCAAGGGGGACTAAGGAAGGGGTATAAAGATTGGACCTTTATACTCATCCTATGCCTTTTTGTGCCTTAATAAGGTCACTAGGCAATCCTAGGAGAGAGATCCAACCATGAGGGACATAGGGGATGCATTTTTAAGCTAAAGATGACAATTTTAATGAAAAGATGACATTTTAGGTGCAAAGGATGCTACTTTATGCATAAAGATGACATTTTGAGTGCAAAGGATGCTACTTGATGTGTAAAGATGACATCTTTAATGCAAAGGATGCTATTTTGATGTAAAGGATGCTACTTTATACATAAAGATGACATTTTGAGTGCAAAGGATGCTACTTGATGTGCAAAGATGACATCTTCAATGCAAAGGATGCTATTTTGATGCAAATGATGCTATCTTTAATGCAAAGGATGCTATTTTGACGCAAAGGATGCTATTTTGATGCAAAGGATGCTACTTTATACATAAAGATGTCATTTTAAGAGCAAAGGATGCTACTTTATATGTAAAGATGATATTTTAAGTGCAAAGGATGCTACTTTTCACATCACCATGTGAGAGATCAACCCTAGAACAAGCCTTTTTTGAGGTCTTATTTGTTCATCCTTGGGTTGGATCCTCCATGGATCCTATGTGATAGGGAAAAGGGGGTAATATGATTTACATGCCTAAAGATTTGATCTTTAATGACAATATATCAAGTCCCAAGCAAGTATATAGCAATGTGTAAAGCAAGGAGCAATATATCACATAATGACAAGTATATTTGAAGATAAAGAGGAGGAGAGGTTACCAATGGTGATGTCCCTCTATCTCCTTGAAGTTTGCCTAGGGAAGGACCAACTTTGGAAGGGTTTTGAAGAGGAGGGAGGTGATTTTTGGGGTTCTCACCTCCTGTAATTTCGTGGTGGTATTTTGGCAGAGTAACACTGCTGAAAATTCTCCTTTAAAATGGGTAGAGGAGGCCTCTATTTATAGGCACTCTGGAAATGGCTAATGAAGTCGTGCGGCTGTAACCTCAAGGCAAATGAGGTCGTGAGGTCTTATCCTGAGATGACTCAGCTCATTTCTAGAACCATGCAAGGTGGCCTTCTAGAAGGTCTTTTCCAACGAAGGACTATGTGGAATTTTAATTCCTAGCCAGTCCTTCACCCTTTGGAAGGTTCTAGAAAGTTCCCAAATTGCCCCTGAGCATTAGGAAAGTTCGGGGAATTGCCGGGAAACTTTACCGGAAGGCATGAGCCAGATTTGGGTACTTACAGAAGCCCCTCGGCAACATCACTTGAAGGGCGAGTGGGGTTGTCGATAGAAAAGGATCCTATCTGGCGAATGTCGAGACGGATTGGGTGACCATGGTGGTCGAGCGGCTGAACCTTTGGAAGGCTACCTACGTATCCCGGAGGAATCAAGCCATAATCGTAGTTCGGGATCCACTGGGGAAAAGGGGCGTCATGTGTGACGAGTTGGCTGAACCTAAAGTAGGCTACCTACGTATCCCGGAGGAATCAAGCCATGATCGTAGTTCAGAAAAAAGATCCGCTGGGGAATAGCGAAGAGAAACTGGTCTCTTGCTGGGGAAATAGAATGGAAAGTGACCTAGGAGGTTAAGTGACTGATCCTACTGGGGATATGCTAGATGAAGGAAGTGACCTATGTGGTCGGATATCTGGACCTCTATGAGGGGCTACTTCACCACTGAGGAGTGATGAATGAAAAGGGTGACCAATGTGGTCGGATGGCTTGACCTTTATGAAAGGCTACCTACGTATCCCGGAGGAATCAAGCCTTGGTCGTAGTTCAAGTATCACTAGATAGTTAGGAACAATGTCTAGGATCCTTGAGGTTTCGATGATTAATGGAGGAGTCGCCTGATTTGACAATTAATGGAGGTTGTCACCTGATTGACAATTAATGGAGGTTGTCACCTGATTGACTAAAGCTTACGTCACTATCGAGGAGATAGAGGTAGCTAGAGTTTGGAAAACTTGAGCGTACTTCTCAATCTGTGAGATAGAGGTAGCTAAAGTTTGGAGAACTTAAGAGTACTTCTCAATCTGTGAGATAGAGGTAGCTAAATTTTGGAGAACTTGAGCGTACTTCTCAATCTGTGAGATAGAGGTAGCTAAAGTTTGGAGAACTTGAGCGTACTTCTCAATCTGTGAGATAGAGGTAGCTAAAGTTTGGAGAACTTGAGCGTACTTCTCAATCTGTGAGATAGAGGTTGCTAGAGTTTGGAGAACTTGAGCGTACTTCTCAATCTTTGAGATAAAGGTAGCTAAAGTTTGGAGAACTTGAGCGTACTTCTCAATCTGTGAGATAGAGGTAGCTAAAGTTTGAAGAACTTGAGGGTACTTAACTATCTGAGAGATAGGGGTAGCTAAAGTTTGGAAAACTTGAACGTACTTCTCAATCTGTGAGATAGAGGTAGCTAAAGTTTGAGTTTTGACAATTCGAAGGTTGTCACCTAGCGTTATTCCGTTATATCGGAAGTAACGGAGGCGACTCGGGAGGAAAGTCTATTTGCTTTGGAGATAACGGATATCCTTTGGGGAAACAGCGTTATTCTAGTTAAAGGATAACAGGAATTACATGCCTAAGTGGAGAGTCCAAGGGCATAAGTATAAATTCTGCTCAGAGCAAATGAGGCTGCCCGGCATTAGATGAGGGCAAAAGAAGCCGTCCGGCTAGAAGTTTAATTTCACCAGATTATTTAAAACTGGATTTGAACGGGCAAACAGCATCATTTTGCTTGTTTCTGCCGATGAAGAAGAAGAGAAGAGAGAGAAAATTTTGAATTTCTTCAGTTCTCTTACTTTCTTGGCTTGGAATGGATCCGGAAGGGAACCCGATGCCTAGGCAAGCACGGAGGAACATATCGGAAGCCGCTAGAAGGAGGAGGAGGGAGCTCATTCGCACGGAGAGGAAGTATGACTTCAACACGCCTCCATCTGAGTTTTATCCCGGTAGGGGAGAGCAAAAATCTACTAAACCTCAATCCGTTGGGGTAAGCATTCTCTATTTTCTTGATTCCGTCAATTTTGATTGAATTTTGATTGACTTAGGGCTTGACCCGATTTTTAGGAATTTTTTGAATTTTCCTAGGATTTTTGTTGATGATTTTAGAATTTTGATGATTAACCTATGAGGCTAAGGACACAAATGAACATGCATGTGTGATTTATTCAAAAATAATGAGAATGACCCATTTCCTGAAAATAAAGTAAGAAAAATAATGTCTAAAATGTGACGGAGTTCTTGCATGTGCTAGAACTAGGTTAATTCTTGATCATGAATGAGAAAACGGGATTTTGGACTATGAAAAGGATTCATGCATGCGATTTTTTTTGAAAGATTAATGCTTATGTGGGAAGAATGTTGAAAATTGGAATTTTTGTGTCTAGGAGAGCAATGTGCTCGACATGACGTGTTTCAAGTGATGAAAGACACGTTTTCTAGGCAAAGGATGCTAGAAATCTTTTATGAATGTTTTTCTTTGAAAATATGTGCACTTTTGAATATATGCGGGCTTTTGAAATAAGATGAAGGACTGACACGTTTTTGTTGTGTTTTCCTATAGGAGAACAAGTCTAGGGGACCTTCTGAGGTTGCAGTGAAGTTATGGGAGAGGATGCCCAACTTTGAGAAAGATGGGGTGAATCCCAAGCAGCTGGTGATGGCTACCGACCTTGATTTGTTCATTGATGCCATTGGCAGAGGTATCCATGTGACCTCCAAGAGTAAGGGGCTAGTTCAGGCCCTCTCAGAGTTCTGGTGGGACACCACCCACAGCTTTCACCTTAGCTGGGGGGAGATTACGGTGACGCCTGCCGACTTCAGTGCTATCACTGGCCTGCAGTTCACTAGGAGGCCTGTGACTTGGAGGGACCACATCACGGCAGAGGAGTTCAGGGCTCTGGTTGGGTTTGACCTCCATCCTAAGGGGCTCAGGATGTAGACGAGGAATGTGGAGGTGGAGGTCCATGAGTGCATGCAGGGATTTGCCGCCAATGAGGTGACTGCCCACCAGCTCGCGAGAGCTTTCTTGTGGTTGATGCTGTCAGTCACCATCTTTGCCAACTCTGGGACACTGGCTATGGTTTGCTTACTTGATTCTTTGGAGAATCTTGATGAGTTTGGGGTGATCTCGTGGGGTGAGGCCGGATTGGCGGAGCTTTACTTCTCCTTAGATATGTACAGCCGGAACAAGGCTGCCTCCATGGACTGCTTCTCCTTTGCTCTTGAGGTAGTCTCACTTTATTTTCTCTCTTTTAATTTCTGTCTTGAGACTTTTACGAGAGAAAATGACCCTTTTGTTCTGAACATACAGGTTTAGTTTTGTGAGGTGATTGGGTTCTTTCCGTGGAACCAGCAGAGTGATCCGGAGATCTTCCCGGCCATGATTTGTTGGAGGGGAGATGCTAGAGACAAGTTTACCGGGAAGACCCGGATCACTTTTGACTACAAGATGGTTAGACCGGTCATTAACAGGGATGGACATGATGGAGTTGGCTTCTACCCATGGGGGAGGTACCCGGAGGTGCTTCTAGGGGATGTCGTGGAGGTGACTAGGCAGAGGAGGTAGCTTACGGGCTTGACATGTGATGTCATTTATTTGGGGGACCATTTTTCTAGGCAGCATGGCCTTGTCCCTCCCTTGGATGCCATTACTCCTCACGATCCTCCAGCACGGATGCTGCAGCCCAGGGACTGGTCAGAGGATGATATTGCTAGGTACCAAGCTGGCGTGGCGGCCGTGGAGTACTTTTACTTGGCTACCCCGTATGCCACCTTCGTGGAGCAGCGGTTGAGGACGCCACAGAAGCTAGTGAAGCTGGCTGTCACTCAGGGGTATTGGGAAGCTGAGCCTACTGACCCGCCGATGCTTCCTGCTCATCTCTCATATGTGGTCAATGGGGTACCGAGGAGGTTCATGATTCCCGTTCCTGACACGAGGGAGCCCCGGTATACTCTGCTGCCTGACAGCACTGTGAGTACCTTTAGGGTCTTTTCCCTTTTCCGGATTTATTTGCTTTCTGCAATTCTGAGATTTTCCTGAGATTTTCTGAGTTTTCCTTCTCTTTTCTCTCAGGTTCCTGCTCGCTCATACGATGGATTGGTACGGCAGAACAGGGGCTGGAAGGACGTGTGCCGGTCCCTTCTGAGGAAGTTGGCTTGCGCTTCCCGGGCTGGGGCGAATGTGCAAGAGCCTGTGCGCAAAAGAAGGCACATTGGGAGTACAGCATCCACCTCATCAGCCTCGGAGTATTCTTCTAGTGCCATGCCTCGGGGACAGGGGCCCAACACCGGCATCCTGGAGCAGCTAGCAGAGTACAAGCACGTGAATGTGAACCTTTCGGACGTGAGTGATGTCGAGGAATTGATGAAGGATCCTAGCTTCTACGAGCTGAGTAGCGACGACGAGGAGTCGGAGGCTTAGGATTCTTAGGGTTGATCTAGGAGGAAAACAAACAATGAACACTTTTTATGCACAATTTATTTGTTTTTCATTTTATTTGGGCGCCGATGGGGCAAAAACAATGTATTACTCTATTATTTGCTTTTCTATTTTATGCTTTATGAATTTGCATATTACTTGAGCCTCGGGGAAGTTTTTTTGCTTGGAAATGGGGCTGAAACTGGGCCAAAATGGTTTGTGATGACATATAACTGTATGGTTGGTGTTTGGACATGTTTTTGTACAGGTTTCATTGAGAAAGTGGGGTGAGAACTCCACTCGGGCAGCAGCTAGAGCTGCTGTAGATTTTTTTTCTGCAGATGGCAAATGAGGCCGTTCGGCCAGGACTTGAGGAAAATGAAGTCGTGTGGCTGGAAGTTCTGTCTGAACTGATTTTTTTTCAGAATTAAACCAAGGCTTGGCCATTTCATTCATTTTCACCCTAGACTTGTCCCAACTGATCCCAAAGCATATTTTTGACCAAAAGACATCAACTTTGATCGCCTTGCAATGGAGAAACCCGTCAGATTGCAAAAGGGAAAAAGAGATCATTTTCTGTCTGATCTTCAATCTTGGATGAGGCATAACTTTCAATCCAACAAGAGGTTGTTTGATACCACCTTCAAGATCAAGTCTTTATGGCATTTGAAGGATCTCCCGCCCGATTGGGACCTTTTGAGGGCCGCGGCGAGGTTTTGGGACGTCCGGAGACATGTCTACTGCTTTTCTTATAATGAGCTCGTCCCAACTTATGAAGATTTCCGAGCATTGATTGGGGGTCCAGAAATTGAGGCCATATCGATTCCTCTGATTGAAGGCGTGCCGGTAGCAGTAAAGCTGGCATCTTTTCTGCAAATCTCTCTGGGAGAGGCTGAGGGGATGACGGTAGACCCTGATCGGATTGACCTTTCTAATATCCCAAGCAAGTTTGGGTTCCCGGATACGGCGACGACCACTGTGGCTATGGATGCCTTTATCCTTTGTGCGTACTCGTCTCTGTTCACGGCCGAGTCTGTGGGGATTTGTCATGGTGGCCTCTTGGACATGGTCAGGGATTGCAGGGCTGGGAAAGACATTGTCCCATTGGTTTTGGGTGAGACCCTTCATGGCATTGATAGGATGGCTAGGGGAGACCATTTCATGAGGTCTGGGGGCCCGGCTGTATTGACTTTGTGGCTACAGGAGAGGCTTGGGGCTTTGCCAGGGGTTTCGCCTACTCAGTGCCCTTGGGTGATTTCCCAGAGGGGTGCACCTAGGCAGCAGGACCAGGGTAGCTGCGAGCTGACGATGGCTAGGTTATCCACTGCGGATATTCACTGGTGGGTACCTCATTGGAGGCTGCAGACCCGGAGGACATTTCAGGAGTCCTATGTGGTAAGGGTTCCAGGGCTTTCTTGGTCATCCTTCTACATACCCGGCTTGGTATCCAGGCAGTTCGGGGCCTTACAGGAGCCGTTAGGCGATTGGGAGGGCATTCGTACCATGGAGGTGGTGCCTTTAGACATGAGGGATCCAGCCAGCTTCTCATTCTTCTCGAGGGCTTGGACATATACTACTTTCCCACCCAGGGCTATTCTCAGGAGCAGGAAGAGTACCATCTTGACTACAGCCTACTTGGACTGGTATGAGAGGGAGATGGGAGCGACTTAGGTCATATTGGGAGAGAGATGTCAGGCTTTATTAGGGGCTGACTGCGATTCGAGTAGGACTCTGAGGGAGACTGAAGCTAAGGCGAGTCGCCATAACCAGTCGGGTGACCTTATCAGAGACATGGAGGCTCGATACGAGAGGCTTTCTGAAGTCGCTCCCTTGACTGAGGCTCAGAGGGAGGAAGTGTGGACTCATGCCCGGGTTTAATGGGCACTTATTGACACAGGTTTGATGGAGGCTCCAGTGAGGATATCTGAAGTTGGGATGAGGGAGACCGACATTTTAGAAAACAAGAGGAAGAACACTCGACGGGGTCGAGGTAAAGGGAAGAAGACCAAAGAAGACTCAGTGAATGACATCTGATAGATCTTTTCTTAGGATTCCCTTATTGCCACTTGCAAACACAGTAGTTTATTAGGCATTTAATTGTATTTTAGATCTTTGTAGCAGGTTAGCAGAGTCAAGAGTAGACCGTGCTTGAACTCATCAAGATGTTTTTAACTTCTAATGAACAAGAGATATTATAATAGAAGTTATAAGACACATTTCATGGAAACTTTTATTGTCTTTTTTATTGTTTAGATAGAACCATTGCTGGCTGCCTACGTTCCCCTTTTACAAGAAAGACTAAGGGGCTCAGGTCTTCGTAGTTCATTCTGGTGAACTATCGAGATTTTTGTTCTTTTGGTCTTTTTTTTTATATGTGCAGCCCTATTTTTTGCCTAGACCGCCCTTTTTGGGTTTTCAGCCTAGCTGGGCATTACTCTTTTTGCACTAAGATTTTTTTCTTTTTTTTTCTTTTTTATGTGCAACCCTGTTTTTTGCCTAGACCGCCCTTTTTGGGTTTTACAGCCTAGCTGGATATTACTCTTTTTGCACTAAGATTTTTTTTCTTTTTTTTTCTTCTTTTTTATGTTATTATTTATTATTTTTTATTTTTTTTACTTTTCTTTTAGAGATAATACCTGCGGAGCTTATCACCGTTGACTGGGTGGACAAAAGGATTGCCGTCCAGGTCCGCAAGCTTCATTGCTCCTCCCGATAGTATTTTCTGCACCACATACGGTCCGATCCAAACGGGTTCCCACTTTCCCAGGGGGTTATCTCTGGTGGGGGGCTTCATTTTCAGTACTAGATCACCCTCTTTGATGTCCCTGGCCTTGACCTTTTTGTCGAATGCCCTAGCCATTCGCCTCTGGTAGGCTCGAGTGTGCTCCATAGCTTTTAGCCTTCATTCGTCAAGCAGGGCCAACTCATTGTGCCGGCTACTCAGCCATTCTACCTCGTTGACACAGGTTTCCAGGAGGACCCTTAGTGATGGGATTTCCAGCTCCACTAGCAACACTGCTTCCATCCCGTGAGTTAGGGCAAAGGGAGTTTCTCTTGTAGTTGTTCTGACAGACGTTCTGTAGCCCCAAAGTGCCAGGTGCAGCTTCTCAGGCCAGTCACAGTCACAATGTTGGATAGCCATGTCAGATATTCGGTGACTCGGATGAATCCTACCCGCAGTAGCTTCTCAATCTCTTCTTTGACCTGGAGAGACCACTCTGGCTTGATCTTTCTCAGTTTCTGCTTTATTGGCTTAGCATCTGGTGCTAGACGGATTCTGTGCTCCACAATTGAACTGTCTAGCCCCGGCATATCCTTATATGACCATGCAAACACGTCCATGTATTCTCTGAGCAGATTGACCAGTCTGTCCCGTTCAACCCCCTGGAAGAAGTTTCCAATCTGTGTCTCTTTAGGTTCCTCGACAGTACCCAAGTTAACACTTGTCAAAACCTCCTCGACAGCTTGGGCCCGGTTTTCCTCTTTTTCTGTAACCTGCTTAATGATTTCTTTAATATATTGTTCTTTTAGTGTGTTTGCATCTTGTTCAAATGATTCATTATTAACTGTTGTTAAGTTTTGAGTTAATTTATCATTTGTTAAGTTGGCAATAAGGGGATACTCCAAAAGATCTGTCATTTCATTCAAAGTAAGAGGAAAGATGACATTGGTTACATATTCATAATCCTCAGGCGTGAGGCCTTCGGATGACTCGGAGGACTGGAATTCAAAGATTCCTGACTCAACTGACTCTTGACCCTAACGACTATGGACCCTACACTACTTATTGACTTGAAGTGTTTGACACGGGTTGGACTAGGGTTTACTCTTTCCTACTTTTGCCCTGGGGAGTAGCAGTCTTCTCAGCATTCTTCATTTGGCTGTGCATCCTGCGAATCATCATTGCCTTTGTTGAAACCATCCTCATGAGGGATGTCCGACTGATCCGGCGTAATCTCCTTTCTGAATCTGACTGTATCCATTTGTACCTCTGGGGCAATGGGACCAGTTGCACTTTCGGCATCCGAGAGACAGCTTTCTTCATCATAAAATTCTTCTGGCTCGTTCACTCTTCTTTCCACATTCTTCCAAACAGGGGATTGGGAATGATCCTCATGAGCAGTAAGAGCCATCACGAACACATTATGCTCACCGTGAGTGATGAAGGGTTTCGGAGAGACTTTCATCATCATAGCTTGGCTTATTTCTGCCTCAAAATCTTCATAGGTGAGCCTTTCTTTTGTAATCTTGACTATGGTCACTGGTTCGATATCACAAAAGAGAGGTCGGGCCCTGACAAAATTAACGAAATCGGTTCCTATTATGGGTCCAAATTGTCCTTCCATGGCGGAGGCATCAATCAGATCTTTCCACTCTCCTTGCAATTCAGCATAAGGAACATTGAATTTCAGGATGTCTATGATCTTTAGATTCCCAAAACCGGCTGCATTTGTCTCCCCAAACTCAATCATGTTGACTCGATTGTTGGCAGGAAGAGGGTTCTTGACCACATTGGGACCTCGAGGCGGTTCCAGCTTGCCTTCTTCAATCAAGCGAGAGATCAGGAACTTCAGGTAGGTATAATCATTGGTGTTATGCCCATGGTATTTGTGAAAGCGGCAGTGCTTGGTTTCGTCCATCCTGACACTAGGATTCTTTGGTTTCCAGTTTTCTAAAGGTCTAATGAGTCCTTCAGCTACCAAACCATCGAAGACCTGCTCTAGTGGCATCCCAAAATCTTCAGCAGTATAGGAACGAGGCCTTGGCTTCACAGCGACTTGACCTGAACTTTATCCAACTTTCTCATTCTGGATATAATTGACAGTGCCAACTGTTTCTTTTCCCTTTACAGTGACGGATGTGGCATTTGAGACTGGTGCTTTGTAGCGGTAGGAGTTGCCTGTTCCTGTGGCCGGAGCCATGTTTAAGGCATTTTCGAACTTGGTGCCGGCATTTACCATTGCCCGAAGGTCAGGATAATAGTAATTGCCAATCTGGACCCTTAACTGAGGTTTCAAGCAAGACTGGAAGATCTCCATCTCTTCTTCTTCATTCAGCGGGGTCATCATTTCACTAAGCTTCCAATTCTATCTCTTGTAGAATTCACTTACCGGCTTGTCTGGGCGCTGCAGATTGCCTTGTAGGTCATTCCTGCTGGTCTCCCAATTCAAGTTGGCCTTATACTTTTCCATGAACGCTTCCTTGATCTGATCCCATGTGGCTCGGGCTTCCGGCCTTACATGCAGGAACCACCTAAGAGCTGAACCTTTTAATGACAGCTGAAAGTGGTCAGCTATTTGCTGATATGTACAATCCTTGGCTCTCATGGCAAGAAGGTAGCTTTCAATGTGAGTCCGGGGACAATCGGTGCCATTGAACTTTTCAATCTCAGGCATTCAACATTTTGGAGGAAGAGGGACAATTTTGCTGGGATCAGTGATCTGGTATACTGCCTTCTTGGTGCTCAATTCCCCAAATTTCTCTTGCATGGACTTAACTTGTTCCATCAGCCAAGTCATGTTGGGGTCAGGCGACGATTTCGGATTGTTTGATTCTGAAGCAGGCTTATCAGACTTGGGTGGCAAGACAGTGGGTGGCATAGTGGTAGCTGGTACCATGGCTTGGGAATCTTTAGGAGGAAAGTAAGTGTAAACTTGGTCTGGTCTCGTGTTTCCAGAGGCATAGGAATTAGGCTCATAGTTACTAGGGTAGGAAAAAGGATACAGAACCTCATGGGGTCCTATTGGCAAGGTTGGGGGTGGAAGATCTGCTGTAGCAGGGCATAGGTAAAAGAGATCATTGGATTGATTTTGAGGCCTAGAGATTGTCTGGGATGGCCCATACTGAGGAGGGGGAGTGAATCCCGTGGGGTAATGCAGAGGCTGCGTAACTTGGATAGTTGTGGCATTCGCTCTCTGTTGGTAGGGAAAAAAGCTGGGTTTTATCTGAGGAGGCAAGGGCGTTGGAACCCTGATGGTCTGGGATGTTGGGAAGGACTGGAAAGGGGTAGTCCTTGGTAAGGGATCATATGTGGATGGAGGAGGGCATTGGTTATAGGCTGGTGGAGCTGAGATGGCTACTTATGGAGTTTCATCTTCTACCATAACCAGGGAACCGTTAGACTCAACTACTATCTGAACCCCATGACGGCGAAGTGCATCAATGAGCATGGCTTGCTGTTACTCATGGAACTTACGATTGTTTTCCAAGGTTAAGGCTAGCTCTTCTTCCCTAGTCATCTGGTTACCCAAACCACTGTTGTTTTCTGTCAAATCGGCCATTCTGACTCTTTGGACTGACAAAACTGAGGATTCTGGCGAGCTATCTGAGAAATCTGCGCTAACAAGCCGCTGACCCGGTATTCTCGCCCACTTCTTTGTCGCTGTGGGAAAGGGATAGGAGAGGTTTAGACTCGGGGTAGGTGTTTAGGCTGAAGGCTCAAGCAATATGCAAATTAAGAATCTTCCAGTTTACTTAAAACAGTGCCTTTTATTAATCTCTATTTGGTTGGAAAAGGGGTTCTGCCCTTCTTTTTCGCAACTACTCTAGATCTTGGATCAGTGGGTTCCGTCACTACGTCTATAAGCCCCTCGTATTCCACCTGTATTTCGACCTCCCAGGGTGGACAGCCCCGAGCGAGGGTCCTATAGGGCATGCGGATCCCACCTACCGAGAGAGAAGAATGCTCCAAACAGGTCTAGCGGATCATAGGAACATTCAACGCACGTGCGATGCAGATTATAGTCAAGGCAATTCTGGGAAAGTTTCGTCTTTCAGCCTTAACGGAATTTCGGCAGAGTTTCGCTTGTGCGAATGACGTTTTGACTTTTCAGCAATGTCCGAGAAGATAATAGGCATGGGTCGGGCGGTAAAAGCCGAATGACTCAATTCACATTGAACTTCGTTGCATACGCTGTGCGTGAGTCAACGTCGAAGTCAATGTCGGGTCAAGATCTTGCCAATTTTTCCTTGTCGGAATTTCAGCAGAGCTTCGCTTGCGCAAAAGATCTTTGGATTTTTGGCACGGACTCGGTCTCGACTCTTACGCATCCCGTGCGGGTCAAAGTCAAAGTCAATGCCGGAGTCAAGATCTTGCCAATTTTTCCTTGTCGGAATTTCGGCAGAGTTTCGCTTGCGCAAAGTATCTCGACTTCCGTCATGGGCTAAGGTTTGACCTTTACGTATCCCATGCGGGTCAAAGTCAAAGTTAATGCCGGGGTCAAGATCTTGCCAATTTTTCCTTGTCGAAATTTTGGCAGAGCTCCGCTTGCGCGAAAGATCTCAACTCTCGACAGGGGCTAAGGTTTGACCTTTACGGGAGTATGCAACTGGGCTATATGACACAGACTAGACCAAAAACCAACCAAAAGTCACGGTTTAAAAATGTGTGACACGGACTGTGCATTGGTCGACACTGGCTGACATGGGGATTTTGGGATGATTTCGTGCGCACCCGGGAGCATCGTAATACTGTCTGTGACTGCAACTGAACAACCACCCCGGGTTAAAGTGTTATGCGTGCAAAGTGTACAGGATATATAAGGTGCGCGTAGTGTGCGGCCTCCTAAAAATATTCCTTTTTGAGTTAAAACAGAAATTTTCAGAAATGTGTTTTAAAGGAATGATTTTTTGGGACGGGGGAAATGCAGCAAGTAAGCACGTAAATTTTCTGGGAGCCCCGGTCAGTCTTGGAACTGAATAGCCCCAAGCTGCAAAGGCTGCCAGATTAACCTCAATTTTTGTCCTGGTGGAATTGCCAATGAAGTCGCCCGATCAGAATCCAAGGAGGATAAAGCCGTACGGCTGCATCATGCAACTTTTCAGGTTCTATTTTCTTTGATCTGCAGACTATTTCCCCTGCCTTTTGGGCACCTTTTCAGCTCCAGAATGCTTTCCTGTTCAGTTTCAGAATATGCACAATTCCCAAAAACCAATGATGCATGCAATGCAATGCAAGGAAAATAAGGCAATCATGAGAAGCGGATCCGCGGCGGAAGGCTAACCCACTCGAAAAAAGCTTTCCCTTTTTTTTTTCGAAAAGAGATACCGGTACGTGGGATTGTTAGACCATCGTTTATCCCAAGCCTCGGGTTAGGAAGTGATACAGGAAGGTTAATGGTTTCCACCTATATACCGGGTATCATTTTTTTATTTAAAAAAATGAAAGCTTTCTCCTTTGGTTTATCCCCAGCAGAGTCGTCAAATTGTGAATGTGGTGCCCAAGATTAACGGCTTTTTTGGTTTTAGATGTTGAACCGCTTTCTCGTGTAAGGGGGATCACCGCCTCACATCAGTTTGGAAACGTCCGGTTTAATTTGAAAAAACGGAGTTGCCAAGCCATTTTGATTTCCTCAAAACTTTGAAAAAAAGGATTTGGGTCCGGAGGTTAAGTTACCCTTTGGGAAGAACGGATCGTCGTTCACCCAAAGAGCCTTGCCGAAGCAAGTCTTCCAAGATCCGATTTTCATGATTGCCTTAGTGTTTTTGTGTGTGGGATGTGTGCTTTGAAAAAGGAAGGAATGTTCCAAGTGGTCTTCCGGACGTATAAACCATGAGTTGGTTATCGCTCGGGATTCCTTGGATTTTCATGTGTTCAGGACTTTGGTCCCTTTCTCATCTTGGACTTATGATCATCATGATGAGACCTTGGATCACACGTGATCAAGATAGGGACACCGTTTTTATAGTCCAAGGATGAGACTCTTTAGAAATAAATGACCTTTGCCTATCAATCCTACATCTTGAGACGATTTGGACTTTATCAGAGATATGTGGCTAGGGCTCATCCTTTTCTAAAGGAGACTCTGTCTATGGAATCTTTAGATGGAAGAAAGGATGTAAAGATAGGACATTTACACCATTAGCTCCAAGAGATGCTCCAAGTACCAAGGGGGACTAAGGAAGGGGTATAAAGATTGGACCTTTATACTCATCCTATGCCTTTTTGTGCCTTAAGAAGGTCACTAGGCAATCCTAGGAGAGAGATCCAACCATGAGGGACATGGGGGATGCATTTTTAAGCTAAAGATGACATTTTTAATGAAAAGATGACATTTTAGGTGCAAAGGATGCTACTTTATGCATAAAGATGACATTTTGAGTGCAAAGGATGCTACTTGATGTGCAAAGATGACATCTTTAATGCAAAGGATGCTATTTTGATGCAAAAGATGCTATTTTGATGCAAAGGATGCTACTTTATACATAAAGATGACATTTTGAGTGCAAAGGATGCTACTTGATGTGCAAAGCTGACATCTTTAATGCAAAGGATGCTATTTTGACGCAAAGGATGCTATTTTGATGCAAAGGATGCTACTTTATACATAAAGATGTCATTTTAAGAGCAAAGGATGCTACTTTATATGTAAAGATGATATTTTAAGTGCAAAGGATGCTACTTTTCACATCACCATGTGAGAGATCAACCCTAGAACAAGCCTTTTTTTGAGGTCTTATTTGTTCATCCTTGGGTTGGATCCTCCATGGATCCTATGTGATAGGTAAAAGGGGGTAATATGATTTACATGCCTAAAGATATGATCTTTAATAACAATATATCAAGACCCAAGCAAGTATATAGCAATGTGTAAAGAAAGGAGCAATATATCACATAATGACAAGTATATTTGAAGATAAAGAGGAGGAGAGGTTACCAATGGTGGTGTCCCTCTATCTCCTTGAAGTTTGCCTAGGAAAGGACCAACTTTGGAAGGGTTTTGAAGAGGAGGGAGGTGATTTTTGGGGTTCTCAGCTCTCTGTAATTTCGTGGTGGTATTTTGGCAGAGTAACACTGCTGAAAATTCTCCTTTAAAATGGGTAGAGGAGGCCTCTATTTATAGGCACTCTGGCAATGGCTAATGAAGTTGTGCGGTTGTAATCTCAAGGAAAATGAGGCTGTGCGGTCTTATCCTGAGATGACTCAGCTCATTTCTAGAACCATGCTAGGTGACCTTCTAGAAGGTCTTTTCAAACGAAGGACTATGTGGAATTTTAATTCCTAGCCAGTCCTTCACCCCTTGGAAGGTTCTAGAAAGTTCCCAAATTGCCCCTGAGCTTTAGGAAAGTCCGAGGAATTGTCGGAAAACTTTACCGGAAGGCATGAGCCAAATTTGGGTACTTACAGGTAGCCCTTAGTTTTATGCTTGTAGTTGACCATTCGTAGTTGAGCTGTAGCCCGCTTCTCATCGAGTAAATCCAAATCGATCAATTTGTTAACGTCGTTCTGAACGTGATCAAAGAAGACTACCTTTGTTGTTGGAACTTGTTGCTCGACTGGTGCCATGGCCTCAGATCCATATATAAGGGAGAATGGGGTTTCACCTGTAGGCCCCTGGGTGGTTGTGCGGACTACCCAGAGAGAAATGGGAAGTTCGTCCAACCATCTGCCAACTCGACCAACTAAGCCCGTCTTAAGTGCTGATAGGACGAGTTTGTTTGCTGCTTCAGCCTGCCCGTTAACTTGAGGATAGGCAACTGACGACTTCCAGTGTTTGACTCCCAATATGTTCATCTCCATTTCGAAGGCCGTGGAGAATTGTAGCCCGTTATCTGATACAATAGCTCGCGGGATCCCAAATTAACACCAAATATAGTCATGAATGAAGTTGATGGCATTTTCCTCCGTAATCATGGCTAAAGGCTTGGCCTCAATCCACTTGGTGAAGTATTCGATTGCTACGATCACGTACTTACGGTTTCCCCGGGCGGGTGGGAAGGGACAAATCAAATCGACTCCCAACATGCTGAAAGGACAAGCTGCAATCACTGGAGTTTGCTTGGTCGTAGGCCGTTTAGGTAGGTCGGTAAATCTCAAGCACTTGTCACACTGCTGAACAAAATCATGAGCGTTTGCTCTCAAGTGAGGCCAATAGTAACCCAAAGTGATCAGCTTGTCGGCTAAATTTCTGGCCCCCAGGTGTCCACCACATACCCCACAATGCACCTCGTGTAGAAGCTGAGTAACCTCCATGGGTGAACGCTCCTTAACATTGGTTTCGTGAAGGATCTTATGAATAGTGCATCTCCGTGTTTGACATACCTCAGGGCTTTCATCTTGACTGCTCGAGCTGCTTGCTCGTCGGCGGGTAACTCGCCCTTTTCTATGTAGTCTTTTATCTCTTCGATCTAGCACTTAGTATTAATCCAGGCACACCTAGTATCGTCAACCGAGCATATAATCTGGAACCTTTCGTATGATGGATGATCTAGGTAGGAGATCGGCTCTCCATGCTGCTCATCTGATGTAGCCAACTTTGAGAGTATGTCGGCTAACTCATTGTCTTCTCGACCTACCCTTTGTATCTCCCAAAATTCCATGTCCTTGATTAACTCCTTTACTAGGTCACAGTATTTGAATAGGGTAGTGCTTAACACTTCATACTCCACTCTGACTTGGTTTACGATTAACTGTGAGTCACAATAGGCCATGACTTTAGTCGCCCCAAAACATTTGGCATACTCAATAGCTACGACCAAGGTTTCATACTCGGCCTGGTTGTTGGAAGCCTCAAACTTGAACCTCAGTGCTTCCTAAAAAACCTTGCCTATATCTGGCTCGACTAGAACAATCCCAGCCCCGCTAACATTCTTGGTTACCGACCCATCAGAATAAACTTTCCAGCAATCGTTGGGCAAACATGTTGTGGGCTGACTTGCAGGCTCCTTTCCTTTCACACTTTCCTTTTGGGCTCTCACTTCGTTATCTTTCTTGCTGAACGTAAGCTCGACCAAGAAGTCTGCCAAAGGTTTAGCTTTCAATGCCTTTCGAGGCTTATATTCAATATCAAAATCTGTTAGCTCTATTGACCAGTTGAGTAGTCGGCCTGAACTTTCTGGCCTGTGTAGAATCTTTATCAGGGGAGAGTTGGTAAACACAAGAATAAGGTGAGACAAGAAATAAGTTTGTAGCTTCCTGAATGCCACAACCAAGGCGTAGGCCACCTTTTCTACATTAAAATATCTGCCTTCTACATCGGATAGGGACTTGCTCACATAATAAACAGGCTTCTGAAGCCCCCTTTTTCTCTAATTAGCATGGCGGACACATCTTGGTTGCCAACTGATAGATATACGAACAAAGTCTCCCCCTATCACCGGGCTGCTCAATAATGGAGGAAAGGCAAGATACTCTTTAAGCTGTTGGAATGACGATGAACATTCGGCCGTCCATTCAAAGTTTTTCGTCCTCCTCAAAGATTTGAAGAGGGGGAGAGACCTCTCCGCTGATTTAGCAATAAAGCGACCTAGGGCTGCCACCATACCGTTTAGTCGCTGCATTTCTTTAACACACGTAAGCTGCTTCATGTCGACCAAAGCCTTAATCTTCTCAAGATTGGCTTCAATACCTCTTTGAGAGACCATGAAACCCAAAAATTTTCCTGTTGCAACCCCGAACACGCACTTGCTCGGATTGAGCTTCATGTCATTTGCCCGCAAATTGGCAAACATTTCCCTTAGGTTAACCACGTGACGTCCGATCTTTTTTATGACCATATCATCGACGTAGGCCTCCATGTTACAGCTAATTAGGGATGCAAAGACTTTGTTGACCATCCTCTGGTAAGTTGCCCCGCCATTCTTCAGCCTGAATGGCATCATGTTGTAGCAGTATATACCTCTAGCAGCTTGGAAGGCAGTTTTCACTCTGTCATCCTGATGCATCTTTATCTGGTGGTAGCCCGTATATGCATCGAGGAAAACTCAAAGTAGTGTGTCCAGCTATAGAATCCATCAGTTTGTCAATTCGTGGAAGTGGGTAGCTATCCTTCGGGCAAGCCAGATTGAGATTGGTGAAGTCGACACACATACGCCACTTGCCATTGGCTTTTTTCACCATCACCATGTTTGCCAGCCAGGTGGTATGGGAAGCCTCCTTGATGATACCTACACTTAAAAGTTTGTTTACCTCCAGTTTTATTGCCTCTTCTTTATCACGAGCAAAACTCCTTAGCCTCTGTTCCTTTGGTTTGACGGTCAGATTAACTTCCAGCCTGTGAACGGCAACATCTTCCTTGATCCCCCTCATATCTTCTACTCGCTAAGCAAAGACATCCGTGCTTTCTTTCAGCAGCTTGACTATTTCTGCTCTCTCTTCAGATGACAGCTGTCTTCCTATTTGAATTTTTTGATCAGGGTAGGAGGGGTTAGTTATTACATCCTCTATCTCATCCACTGGCTCTAGCTCTGGATCATCTCTGAACTGTAGAGTCTCGATGATAATTTCACGAACCCTTTATCTTTCCTCGGCCCCCAAGTGTGGAGCCTCTTCAACAATTATATTGTCCAGTTCAGCTGTAATCTCCCCAGTAGTGGCCCCCAAGTTTTGGTTGATCTGTAAGCTTAGCTCGCCTGTGATGACTTGGTCGACCATAACTGTATCTATTTCGACCATAGTGTTTAGAGAGGGACGAGTCGGTTCAATCATGACGTGGTCATGTGAGTGATAGGTCGCTTCGTCAACATAGGTGATTGTAGATAACCTTGATGTTATGGTGACAGATTTTGAAAGTTTCCAGCTTGCCTCAGGAGTTTCAATTTCTAGTTCCCTCTTCTTCCTTGTTCCAATGATGTGATCAAGATAAGCTCGGGCTATACTCAGAACGCAGCCTACTCCAGCCAAGGTAGGGAACTTAACCCGCTGATGGGGGATCGAGGCCACCATTCCTAGTGGTACCTGACCAGGAATACCCAATAGAGCAGCATAATCACTTTCTACATCTATAACAATGAAAGTTACCTTAGCCACGACCCTGAAAGGGTGTTGTTCGATGTCGACCTCTAGCTCGACCTGTCCCTTGGCTTGCACCCAATGATTGGTGAAGCCCTCTAGTCAACCATCGTAAGGCGACAATCTTTCCTTTGTCAGTCCCATTTCTATGAAAGTTCTGTAGTAGAGGATGTCCTTGCAAGCCCTTGTGTTTACCAGTATTCTGCTCGTCGTACAACCATCTTTTAACCCTGAAATTACCAAAACTTGCTCCCTGGCCGCCAAGTTGGTAGCTAGCTTGTCAGGGTAGAAACTGATGACCTCCTCCTTGATGTAGCTCCTAGGTGGCACGTATGGAGCTTTGGCGAGCTAAAAAATTTTGTGTTTTAGGGCGGTCTTGCTCGTTTGCTCGGTGATTACCCCCGAATCCAATTGAGGCTGCCTTGGCTCAGGTATACCCCCTACAGCTCGCTCGCCTCAGCTAGGTCGAGATCCCTTTACGAACTTACCCAGCTTTCCACTGTCGACCCATTTCTGTATGATCCGATTCAGACTCATGCACTCCTCTGTAGTATGACACGTATCTTTATGGAACTCACAATACTTGCTGTTGTACCTTCTGAACTTATTTGCTGGGTTCATCGGAGCAGGTGGGCCCAACTTGACAGAATTCGTGATTTCAGTATGACTTACAGTTAACGGGGTTAAACTCTCATGTACTCTCTCAGTCACCCTTGTTCTATTCTTCCCCTTATTTGTCATTGTGCTTGGCCTGACTCCCTTTGTTAGACTCTCCAGCCTCAGATTGCTTGGAGACCCTTTCTTTCTTCTTTTCCTTCCTCTCCTCAGCTATGGCAACATCGTAGGCCCTTTCAAACAATTCCTGCCAGGTAGGCACTCTCCTAACCTGGAGCTCATAGTCTAAATCAGGAGAGGACACCCCATTCCTGAAACAATTTATCACTTCCCTGTCTGTTAGGTCCTCCTCTATTTGATCGACCATCTCCTTAAACTTTGTGTAGTAAGTCATGGAGCTTTCCATTTTGCCCTAAGTCAGGTTGTTCAAGTCGGTGACTGCCCCAGCTATCGAGAAATGATCAAGAAATTTCTTCCTCATGTACTCCTACGAGGTAATGCAGCCCGGCGCCAAATCACAAAACCAAGTCAGTGTTGCACCTTTGAAGGTGCCGGTTAGTGCCTTGCACAACACATCATCCTCGGAGGAGACCAAACACATGGTGGCCTCAAAATGTTGCATATGGTTCAGGGCATTGGTTTCACCTGAATAGCTGTCTAAGGAAGGCAGCTTGAAACCCACAAGAGGCCTTAGCTCGAGCAATTCTCTGGATAAAGGTCGAAGAGTATTGTAGTTTCGTTCGCCTTTTCCATCATCCTCCTTTTTGTCGGCCTCCATTTTTTCCAACCTTCTCTTCAGATTCAGCAACTCTCTAGCAACTTGGTCATTCTTCTGATAGGAGACATTGTTCGATCTTTGCCTCTCCTCCCGGTGAGGCTCTCCCCTAGAGTGGCCCTATGCCTCTCACTCCTAGGTGGAGTCATGTCTCTACCCCGCCTTTCTCTGTGGGAATGCGACCTAACCGACCTTGCAGGCGACCTAACTGACCTTTACTGGCGACCTTCGCCTATTCCTTTCGTCTACTTATTGTCTCCTCGAGGCTGACTTAGCCTCTTGCTCTCTTTGTTGGTTGAGCCCATTTCTTAGGTCGGCGGTGGGATCAAGGTTGATGTGAGAGGGAGGAGGCATCTCGATCCTCAGTTGCTCAGCTGACTGCGTGAGGCCTCCATTTTGTCTAGCACTCCCATTAGCCCATCTGTGGGAGGTAACAAAAGGAGTAGGTTAATGTGATCTCCTATCACCCCTAGGAGATTCAGGCATCTCGAGTAACTCATCATGAACATCCAACTAACCTTGGATCAACCTAGCCCGCTTCAACAAAATTTATTTCCTACTGAGGTGATCAGTTGAGGGACCTGGATTGTCGCCTGCAACTGTTCGACCTACCATTAGTCATTTTGGCTGCGGTTCCTCCTCTGGCGCGGGCATATACCTCTTATTTTTTCTGTTATCTGGCATGCCCATGCCATCAGCAATGCTATTTGAGCGTGTTGCCCTTCTAGTATAGCGTGGTGGGGGAGGAAGCAGATTAGCATTACGATTTCCAGCACTGGTGTACATGTTTCCACCGGCATTCCCTTGTTCGCTCTCAGTAGAGGGTGTAGCGGTGTGTCCGTCTGTAGCCATATTACCTCTTGATTAGATTTTGAGGTAAAAAAAGCTTCATTTTCCGGCAATGGAACCAAACTGATGCCGCAAGAAATGTGTTGAATCAGCCTACTTCTAGCAATCAGGACAGATCTCCTAGCTTTTGACCTGAAACAAAGAACCCACGACTAGCCGGAATAGTCTCTGGCTTAGACCCTCGGGCGTGAGAGTAAATATGGTGTATGAGCTGATAAATTAAAATTAACAAAATGTATTCAGAATAACAAATAGCAATTACCTCTAAACCGTTGATGTTGTAAGGTATTTATAGGCGTTGATATAAGTTATAATTGTAGTAAGATTGTATGAAATTCCTAGAATCGTGGATCAGATCGTGGAGACAATCGTGTACATAAATAACTCCTGATTTGCAGGAATTCTGTTAAGGAAAGAGTTGTAGATGTGTTATGACTCTGTAGGTCAACGTACACCATGTAGGTCGAGGTCGCCCGCATGGATCTAGGTCGACCTGACTGAATGATATAGCCGGATAATACCCGTATGAGATATGGATCGTATGTCGGGGAAAGCTAGGTCGGGACCAGAGAGGTCGGACAATGATCTAGATCGACTGATCTTTGATGCTAAATGGGCTTTATATGTTTGGCCTAACCCGTCACTTTTATTCCATTCAGTTACATTACTACATACATCGATTCTTCATTTTTTCAAGTGGGGGTGGACTGAGCTGGTAAGTGGGGGTGCACTTAGTAGTTTTTTTTTTTACATGTTAACATTAATTTTAGGGGTTCACAGCCACCCCTTTGGGTGTGTCTGTGTTCGCCCCTGCCAGTGCATCATGTGGTCTCTGTCTTACATGAGGAATAACCTTAGGCAATTCCCCCTCATCTTATTTTCACTAGATATAACTCCTACTTTCTTCCCTTAAATCACGATATCTCTTCAAAAAAATTCATTTCCTATATACCCTCATATTCATCGTAAAATATGTATATCTGCCATATTTATATCAAGAATGTGATACTATTTCCAGACTCAACAATCATTGGCATATATAAGTATTTCCTTAATTGCCAAATGTAGGATTTTCTATTTAATCTATAGGGCATGTTAGGATTGGATAAAAACAAGAGAATTGTTATATAAACCCGTAAAATTGTTGAGTAAACCCGTAAAGCTAAACCCACCCCAAATAAATTAAATAACCCCCCCCCTTTTCCCTTTATACCCCTTATCTTTATCCCCACCCACACCCACCCACCCAATTAACTCTCATTTATTCTCTCTCACTCATCCTCACCCACAACCAAGCCTTAGAAAGAGAGAGAGAAACTGTTTGAAATTTTAGAGAGAGAAGAGAGATGGCTACTGAGAGAGAGAGAAGAGAGAATGCTGTGAGAGAGAAGAGAGACCTCTGAGAGAGAGAGAGAGAGAGAGAGAGAGAAGAAAGAAGAAGCAAAACCAAAGTAGAAGAAGAAGAAGAACAAGCCATTTTCAACACCTTTCAAGATGTCAAACCTAGGAAAATCCGGTAATTATTCTTTCCTTCAATCTAAAATTACTTTATTTTTGCTTCAGTTTGAGAGATTGTGATTTTGAACAAATTCGAAAATCTGGGTTTTAGTGGTTCGGCCACTACTAGCCTATTTTTTAGATCTATTCGGCCAGACCTAATCGAAAATGCTCAAAAATTTGGCCACACCCGGCCGAACCTGCTCAAAAATTCGGCCATGACAAACCGAACCTTTCTCAAAATTTCGGCCACACCTGGCCGAACCTTGCTCAAAATTTCAGTCACCCATGGCCGAACCTTGCTCAATGAGATGTTAGTGTTTGATTTTGATATGATAAGATATAAAATTGCTATGAGTTTGATTTTTTGATGTTTTCTTTGCAGTTAAGCAAATGTTTACAAGAAGAAAGCGTCAAACTGCTTCCGAACGGACTGTAAAAGTATCCGCACGTATTCAAGGGCAATCTTCACAGAACCTTGATGCTGAGCCAGTTGAGGATTCAAATGTTGATCCTCGCTTGTCGGTCTACAATGAGCCTCGTCAGTCGGTGCCTCATCAGTCGGTCTACAATGAGGTATCTCATTATATGGAAACCTCACCTGAGCCCCAGATAGACCTTATTCCGGCTCAAAATTATAGTGACCCGGAAGATGAATGAGAATATGAGTCGAAAGATGAGCCGAAAGATGAGGAAGATGAGGATGATGAGAATGATGAGGATGACTCCGAGGGAGGTGGGGATGTAACGTCTTATCTCGGTGGCCCGAGGTACAAAACATTACTCATTTCCTATGAAACCCATATTGCTAAATCCATTTGGGAGGGTAAAGATGATAGAATCCTAAAATGTATTAATCATATAGGAAAATTGAAAAAATGGGAATTGGATTTGAATAAAGTGTCAGAGCCGGTTCAAAATACTATCATTAATTCCGGTCTTTTGTGCTTAGTTAATGGAAATGGAGCGTATGACAACGTAGATAAAACGTTGGTTAACGCTTTTGTTGAGCATTGGCATCCAAAAACTAATAGTTTCCATATGCCATTTGGGGAGATGACCATCACTTTAGAGGATGTGCCTTGTCTTACACTGCTTCATCACTTTAGAGGATGTGTCTTGTCTTACACTGCTTCATCACTTTAGAGGATGTGTCTTGTCTTACACTGCTTCCGGTAGTAGGCGCACCCATATTTGAGAATCCCGCTTATTCTAGTCAGCCACCTCTTAATAAAGTCTGTGAGGTTTTGGGAGTGACAAAAAAAAGCTGCTAAAGATGGAATTCCTGCCAAAGGGGCATTGGTCAATTTAGAATGGCTGAGATTGAAGTTCTCCCCTCATTTGTACTCCTTAGACCCCCGAAAAGTTATCTGTGCTGCTGAGGCATATCTCTTATATTTATTGGGGTGCACAATCTTCTCTGATAAGACCGGGACATGTGTCAACGCGAGCTATCTAGATTTTTTGAGAGATGATGGGGCAATTGGGAATTATGCTTGGGAAGCCGGAGCGTTAGCTTTTCTGTACCGCCAACTAGGAAAAGGATCTAGGTTTAACTGCCATCAGATTTCCGGGCACTTAACCTTGTTGGAGGCATGGGTTCATGAGAGGTTTCTTGCTTTTAGGAACGGTTTCAACAACTTCTATCTACCCAATTTGCCGCTCACATTGAAGTGGTTACCACCTCGGGCTAAATCAGCGACACTTGCCTCCGTGCAAGTAAAGAGGCAACATATTGACATTATTCAGGACACGGAAGTAAGTATTATTTTTGTAGTAATAATTTTCACATGTATTTTTGTTTTCTTAAATGAAACTATATTATTATTTTTTATGTTTTTATTGTAGGTGATTTGGATGCCGTATGAAGGTATCCGCGCTCAATATCCTTTTCCTAGAGTCACGCTATATCAAGGTGCCATAGTTGCCGGTAATGTTGTGGAACCACATCTTCCTGATCGGGTCTTGCGATAGTTTGGGTGCATGCAAACAATAACAAACCCTCCACTTGGTCTTGGGATGGCGAGAGGAGATAAGAAGTCTTTAGTAGGGTGGATCATGTTTGCCCAGTCATTCTATGACTGGAAGTCGAATTGCATCGATAAACGCAAGTTCTGGGGATGTAGAGTGCCTCAAGAGGCTACAGATGATTATCTGCAATGGTACTCTTCATATTCACACCCTATTGTGCACCCCATTACTGAGCGGGCTCATGGTGTCAGGAGGACAACTGAAGTTGTTTCCCCTAATCCGTGGGATATGATTATGAACGTCCGGAACGTCATGATTCCTATTGCTGAGAGATGGACAGATGGAGATCTCTCATTTAGTTTATAGGAGGCTATGGACATCATCTTTAGAGCATTGGCAGCAACTCAAACCCCAGCACGGACATCAACTTCTAAGGGTGGTAGAAGACGACAATAGATTTGTAGTTTTCGTTTTTTATGAGCAATTATTTTTGGTTTTGTATTTGATGTTTGAAAATGAGGTAATGATTGTATGAACAATTATTTTTGGTTTTGTATTTGATAGTTGAAAATGAGGTAATGATTGATTTATGGATTTATGGTTTGTATATATATGGGGTAATTGGTTGGTGTATGTATGAGGTGAGTGTGTATATGGGTTAATGGTTTTATGTGTATAGGGTGATTGGTTGGTGTATGGATTTGTATATGTGTGTATGGGTGATGGTTGCAGCATAGACGAGTCAGGAACGTGCCCTGGTGAGTGCAGACTACAGCCAATACTTGTCGAAAAACTGGAAAATATTCGGCCAGTACTGACCGAACCAGTCAAGAAGTTCGGCCAGTACTGACCGAAAATCCCATTTCTGTTCGGCCAATACTGACCGAGACTTATAATAAGAGTGTGTTTTTTTTTTTAAAACATTCACGAAAAAACATTGTTACGTATTCTCAGCATTGGCTTAAATTTTTAAATTTTTCTTTGCCATAGTTACAAAGGTTCGGCCAGTACTGACCGAATTTTTTTCAGTTTTTCGCCAAGTACTGGCCGAAATATTTGATAAAATTCAGCCACTACCGGCCGAACAATTCAAAAAAAAAAATTCCATTTTTTTTCTGTTTATTAAGACAGAATGTAACAATGTGTTTCCCGTAATTAAAAAAGTTAATTTAATTTAAAGTTAGTTAAATTTAGTTAAATTTTAATATAACTTTAAATGGAATGTAATAATAAATGAAAATTATTTAAAGATATGTAACACCACAAATCATAATATTTAACATAAATAAAATTATTTAATATCAATTACATAAGTTGATGTTTCGGGTACTTGTATTAATCGATCTTGATAAGAATCTAGCCATCCGGTTGCACATTCACCGGTTGCACATTCATGACGTTCTTCATACCATTTGTATGGTACTGGTGGCAATGGACATCCTTCCTTCAACTTGGCATGAATGTAATGATTGCCGTTGACATAGCATATACAAATCAATTTTGGGTTATGTGGCATTGATTTTCGTAGAGGAAGGAAGGTCAAAGACAAGGTGTTACTCAAAGTCACCAACGAAACGTTGAATGCATTTGCAACAGCGTAACCCATTTCTGTAGCGTTAAACCAATTTTCTTCTCTGCATGGTCCATCAAACCAGTGGATAGCAGAAAGGAATTTATCCACCCTATCCTCGGCCATGAATAACTCAGCATACAACTCTTGATTTCCAAAAACCTCCTGATATAACACTTCCCGAACCCACCGCCACTCATTTGAATCACGGCCAAGTAACTCCGCAATACACCGGAAGCCACAATTCCCATCACCCCGCACATCAACTGTTTTCTCAATATAACCATGCATGAAAACCGGTAGTTGATTAAGATATTGGATTGCATGTTGACTTTTTCGACGAACGGGCTATAAGATAAATTCAAAAAAAGAAAAATTAAGTTGAAATGACTAATTATTTCATGATATAAAGTTTAACTGAATAATATAAATAGTTTTGAGGTTACCTGTAACTTGGCTTTTGCAGATAACATCGGAGAACCTTGATTTGCATCGGTGTTGAATAAAACTTGGTCGGGTATGGCCTCCACGTACTCAAATGCGCTAGGATCCCGCTTTGTGGATTTGAGGAACTTAGCATTCTTTGCTTTAGGAAGACCCTTATTATTTGTTTTAACTGCAGGTTCTTTGGCCATTGTTGTTGCAGGATGACAAATCTCGGTCAATCTCCGAACAATCAAATTCTTTTCGGTTCGTGGAGCTGCCTCAAATCTTAAATCAAGAGTATTGCGAATCTCATTGTACCAATTTCGAATCTCTTCTTCAATATCATCATCGTAACTCATGATCAGTAGGGTATCTAGCATACGCCAAAATGCATGAACTTTATCAAGTGGGATGGGCGAGTTGAATTGCATGAACTGTGCAAGCTCATGTGGACAAGGGAGTCCGCATGCCGATCTCACCGCACACCCACACAACAATGGATCTCGACTACCATCATATAGAGAATCCAGTGAGTTGAAAATCAAATCCAATGCATTTATAGCCACCATGCCTCTAACCTCACTCCATAGCGATGACTTGAATTTGTGTTGAACCACAGTCCTGCTTTTCTCAAATGAGGCAATGATTGCAATATGGGAGCATTCGATGAGTTTATGAATTTGTTTCCAACATGTCTCAAATGCTCCATGGCTCGATCCAAGTTGTTTCTTCAATAAGGCATGTTGACTCTCCACCCTGACATAGGTTACGTAATTTATTAGCATATAATTAACAAAACATCAAAACATATGACAGAAACATAAAGTTTCCCCGATATACCTGTTTATAGTCAAGTTTTCAAAGTGCATAACATGCTTTGTCCAACACGAGAAAAATCTTTCTTTCTAAGGCACAATCCACTGGTTCAGGACATAATTGACTGCATCGGGATATTGACTGAAATCTTCTGATAATCGTCGTAAACAGTCATAAAACGATGCCTCTGTATCAGCTTTGACCATTACATTCCAATGAAGAATGAATGCCTCCCAAATCTCTTGCATATCAATTATTTTCTTGCTTTTTGCTAGAATATTCCTGTTGATATGCCATCGACAGAGCAAATGAGTTGTCATTGGGAACGTCTCACGAATTGAATTCATCAAGGCAAACTCCCTATCGGTCACGATAACATTAGGAAGACATGATTGATCCATCAAAGATTTCAGCACTTCGCATGCTCACGTGTAGTTTCCTTCTTTCTCAGCCTCTAGGTATACAACAACAATTAAGAAGGTCATTTTGGTTGAAGTCACGCCCACAATCTCAAGCAAAGGTAAGTTGTACCTATTTGTCTTGTAAGTGCAATCCATGAACAAGACGTATGGAAATGCCTTCATCAATTTAATGCTTTTTGGATGAGCAAAGAATATCTCCTTAATGACATTTGTATTCTCGCATTGCCGATATTCGAAGTAATAAGCATGATCGGTCAATTTAAACATGAGCTGTTGGATTTGAGAACGACCCGCATGCTCAGTTGCCCTGTTCTTCACTCGCGCATTATAAATAGTCCGTATTATGGACTTGTTTTCTGGAAATTTCTCTTTTAATCCATGTAAAATATCCTTCGGCCGGCTATTTGCATGTGACAATTCTATCACGTACTCCTCCTCTGATTTCAGTAATCTACCGGCATAAGAGTGACCCAACATGGATTCGCAAATTGGATGATTGTGAAAGCCACAAACCACTTTTAATTGCCATTCACCATCAACCGTGACTTGTCTGGCGTTCAACTGAAACTTACAACCGCATTTCTTTGTTCCGCTCTCTCAATTTTTCTTTTTTTTCCCCAATATTTCAAGGTTGACAGATTCTTGAGAGGACAGAGAGATTGGTTTTTCCTTGTATGTCCCCCAGCAATCACAAACAAGCGTCATTCGAGGAGCGGAATTACGGCTCCCGTTATCCGACCGACCGACTACGATGACAAACTCATGCTCTTTCCCCTTTTTACGCACCCATTCAAACATTATTTTTCGGTCTCGAAAAAACAAGGGCATTGTGAATTCTGGAGTGTAGTCTCGCAAAACGCTTTCAAAATCAATCGAGACATAGTTGTTGTCACCCAGGGAATACTGCAACAATTCAATAAAACAATAAGGGAGGTGTAAGAATAAAAATAAAGGTTCGGTCAGTGGTGGCCAAATTTTTTTTCAATGGTTCGGCTGGGTGTGGCCGAAATATTTTAAAAATTCGGCCGTTACTGACCGAAAACATCCCAGATTCGGCAAACCAAAGCCGAACAATTTCAAAATTTCGGCCAGTGTGGCCGAACCTGAACTTAATTTCGGCCAGGTGTGGCCGAACGTGAACTGATTTTCCGTCACTACTTGCCGAATTTGAGCTACGAAACAGAAAAGACATTTTTAACAAATTTAAATGGTTAGAAAACTTACATTAACATTTGATGGTAGAGCATTCCATGGTAGAGCATCCATGATGAGTCTCCTGAATCTCTTGTCTTGGAACAAATATGTATGAATTTTTTTTTTTGGAGACAAATGATGGTGAAAGGAAGAGAAAGGAAAGGGAGGTAATTTTTTTTAATGTAAAAAAATAAAGAAGGAAGTGATTAAGTAAAAAGGTGAAAATTGATGAGGGGGGGAGGGGGAAGGTGATGAAAATTGTTGAGGGAGGGAGGGGGTATACGGGTTTACTCAACAATTTTACGGATTTATTTAACATTAGTGATTTAGTTAATAGATTTAGGGATAATATTGTAAATTCACTTGATGGCATTTTTGAAGATTATAACTTACAGGTTTACTCAACAATTTTACGAATTTATATAACAACTCTCTAAAAACAATGTAGCACTCTTTCACTTCTGATTGTCCATCAGTTCGTCCTCTCTGTTCCTTCACTTGGTCTCTAGATTCCACACCGTTCATGTTTGGCTGCTAACTCATCATACTTAGCTTGAATCTCTAGCTTCTCTGCATGCAATTGGCAGCTTGACTCCAGTTCACGTTGTTCTTGTTCATCTAGTTGCTTCTCGAGGTTACTCGTCCTGTACTTGCACACTTAGTTTATTCCATTCCCTATTAGCTATCCTGATATGTATCTCCCCGGTCCTGACTTTCTGAATACTCTTAGCCAGCTCATTTTCCATGAATTCCATATCTTCATTGCTTACCTTGAGGGCGTATCGTAAACCCTTTACTTTTGCCTTCTCTTTCTTTAACTCTTTAGTGATCAATTTGATGCGGTGATCCTTAGCTGCAATTGTCTCTTTGAGGGCCGCACTATATCTTACACACTTTCTCGATCTTCGTGCCATGATCCTACACACATTAGACAAGGAACTTAATTAGTCTAACTCCAAAACACAATATATATATTTCATTTAAAATAAGGCACAAGTATAATTCTCTAACCACACAAGTAAGTTGTTCTTCCAACCTTGTTTACTTAGTTCTAGGTTGAACAGGCTAACTCACATTTCTAAAGGTCAATTTAACTATCTTCAAGTACTCAAGTCTAATTCCCATAAGACCTAAAGCCATTGCTCTGATACCAACTGTAACACCCCTAATTTTCCATACATAAATGAGCATTCAATGGCATTAAATATAACTTCAAAATATTAGGGTTTCCACCCCCCAAAACCCTATTACATCATAAATGTCATTAAATACCATAAATACTTAATAAATGCGGAAGCGAAAATAAATACTTATTGTCTCAGCTAGTAAAACCACACTAGCCATTAATGTACTTACAACCAAATGAAATAACTAATTGTTCAATAATCCTAATTATTCTCCAAGAGTCGCCCTTCTCGCGACCAATCCAATTCCCTTCTACTTAGAACCTGGAAAGAAAAATTTAAGGGAGAAAGGGTGAGCGAACGAATGCTCAGTAAGTTCATACGATGTCTCTTCGGGTACTAAGAAGAGTCGACCAGAATGAACACTTCAATAATATAATACAAGGATAGGTTAATTTAGCTTTATAATAGCTGCGGTACAATACAGTCAAGACACCATTTAAGATATTCTTCAAAGAATTATGGCACTACGATTCAAAGGGATTCATACAAATTTCCGTCAATTCCAAAGTACATTATAACCTCAATGCCAAAGGTACAATTAATACACCTAGCTTCATCAAGCCATTAGTGTGGGTCGAAACATATATGGTACTGTCACTCATATATGCTCGGGGTCTAGAATTGCCCTTGTAATCAGACAATTCCTGAGAGAAGGCATGTGATCACTCATGCAATCCCTTATAAGAACAAGTCTTTTTCTGACTAGACAAGTTCTGACAATGCCTTTTCTAACTGGGCATGTCCATTCTAAGCAAGTAAGTGATTCCACAAACATGCTAGAACGAGGAAGCATACAGAGGTACAGGTATGCATATGACAAGTTTCAAACTTCAGATATTCTGTGAACAACAACATTATCACAAAATATAGATATTTCCAAGTAACGTTCAATAACGCGGATTATTCACAAATAACTATCATGCCATTTGATAGTCTAATCATATCAAGAAGGTATAGGAGTTCCAATGGAAAAGAATTCAAATACAGTAAAGGAACGTAATCCCTTACCTTGGTCTAGCTTCTTGAACCGCTCTTCCCGTGCATATCTACAACCACGTAAGAGTAACTTAGTATCTCGCATTGTCGTTAACTATCTCTACTTAGTTAAACCTTATGCGTTATAATTTAACTTCTTCCCTTTCTTTATTTAGAAATCTTCTAAGTTTGGAAAGTTTCTATTTTTGGAAACTTTCCATATTTGGAAATTTCCTTATTCTTGGATTTGTAATTTCCTAATCATAGTTTGATTTTTTATTTAGGATTGTTCTCTTTTTCATCCTTTTCATAAATCTTAACTTTAATGTAAACTTTCCTCTTTTAGGATTTCCACTAAAGTCCTTCTATTTTTGGTTAATTACTTAAAGGTCCTCCATCTTTTAGGTATTTGCAAAATAGTCCCTCAACTTATGATTATTTGTAAAACAGTCCCTCAACTTTTAAATATTTGCAAATTAGTCCCTCAACTTTTAAATATTTGCAAACTAGTCCCTCAATTTTTAAATATTTGAAAACTAGTCCCTCAATTTTTAAATATTTGCAAATTAGTCCTTCAAATTTTGGATAATTACGAATTAGTCCCTTGACTTTCAATTAATGACAGAATGGTCCTTTTGCAGTTTTAAACTTTACAGTTTAGTCCTTCAGTTAAGTTCTCCATCTAATTCCTGACTGTACAGTTAGAATTTTAATGGTTTCAGCTTATAACTATTCAGTTTAGCCCTTTTTCAGTTGGAAACTTAACTGTAATCATTTAAACTAACCCAAAAGCTTAACGAATTAAACAAAACATAACCCAATATCCCTAAGGCCATTCGGCCGAACCCTAATGTGCCCCAAACATCATTTTTTTGTTCCTCCTTTTCATCCAAGAATAATTAACATAATAGTTTAATTCATCTCAAGAACATAATTAGGGCTTTTACAACTTAATACTTTGAATTTTCATAATCTTACTATCCAAGCATTAAGATTTCAACATTAGGTTATATTTCTAATCATTAAACCTAGATTTTCCCATCATTATAATCATCAATCAATTCATTTAACCTCAAGATTTAACATTTAAAAGCTTACAACAATCATCCAAGAACAATAAACTTTTAAATCTTATAAAAATCATAACTAATTCCCTATTGCTCCGAATTGAATGAAACAAAAGTTAGGATTTAGGGTTTGACATTACCTTAATTTTGGTGAAGAGAGATTTACCAAAAGAACCAGTAACACACCTGTTTCTCCTCCCCAAAAGTTCCAGTCGCCGCCCTAGTGCTAGGGTTTTAAATTTTTTTTTTTTGTTTTGCTTTGCTTTGGTAATTGCTGTGAATTATGAGAGATTTTTAGGAAGGTTTTGGTATTTAAATGTAGGTATTAACCTCCTTGGGCCCTCTTCTGCACAAGCCCAATTACCTAGCCCACTTGATTTAACCCATTCAATTTAACTTTTAATAGCCCATCTATTAGAAGTTAATTAATAATTATAATTTCATTAATTAATTTTTTTCCTAATAAAATAATTAATTTTGATGTAGCCAAAATCGTCAAAACAGCCCAAATCCAAGCGATGATTGCTCCGGTGATTGCAAGGCCTGAAAATAAGAGAAAACACGTAAACTAAGCCGGGGCGGATCCGGCTAAAGGCCCTCCGGCGTGAGAGTAAGTTCACGGTTTGTATATGAGAAAACAAATGGACAGAGTTTTCCCAATGTAAAAAGTAACGTACCTAATAATGAGCCATGGGGCTTGTATTTATAGGGATGGATTGATAGAATCCATGTTGAAATAAACTTGTGAAGAGATAAGATGTAATCCTAAGAGAATTACATCTGTTAAGGAGTCATTATTTGACTTGGATTGGTGTAGTTGGTTACAATCCTGATTGAATCATGAATGTGTAATCCTTGTTGTATAAGGACTGTATATCCTGCTAGCCGGAACGCCGAGGAACACAAATGTTTTACCTCAGCCTTGGAAAATAGACCGAGGTAAATGATTCTGCTTCCTCGTCATTTGGAGATTGGCCGGCATGGAGATATGCCGGGGTAAATGATTTTGTTTCCTCGTCATGGTGATGAAATGCCGAGGTAAGAACTTTTCTTTCCTCGTCACTTGCTGCATAACGGCCCAAGCATGTTGACATAAGGCCGAGATAAACGTTCCTCGTCATACAAGGAAGACCTTACTCGGCCCTGATACTTGGTCATTTAGATAATATTCATGGCCCAATTCAATTAGGCCCAGCTTGAGCAAACCCATATTCGTATCTCGGTTTATACTGTTCAGTGGCCCCCGACTTTCTAACTCGGATTAGGACGAGTAGAAAGTCACCTCGTCCTCGTCATATGGAATACCAACGGGTTTGACACGTGTCCTCGGCGTCGCTTCGTATAACTGACGGTTGCCATTCTGGGGCCCCCCAGTCTTGTCACGCCTCGAAACCGTCAATTTGCATTTAATTCTTGGGGCGCCAGACCCGGATTTTAGCTTTACCCATGGGTTTAACCCGATTGAGGGGTTATAAAAAGCTAAATTCTTCTCATTTTACTCTTTACAAACCCCAAATATTTGAGAGCGAGTGACAAGGTTTCAGGCGACAAGTATTCCGGTGATCTTGATCTTGTTCGAACCCAGTTTCCGGCGAGCTAGCTTCCTGTTGTGATTTCCTCAATTTCTCCAAACTCAGGTATGAAGTCTCTTTCCTTTTGTGCATTTTGACTCCGATTTCCCGCTTTCTAGGGTTTGTTGGTGATGAATCTGGAATATGCCAAGAACAAATGAACCACCATTGTTAAAGAATGAAGCTTTTCTTCATAAATTCTCAAAACTTCAAATCTTTGGTTTTCTCTGTATTTTATATGGACTTTCTTGAATATTGAATGAACTCCCCCTTTCATTTTTGATTCCCCTTAGAAATGGCTCGTTCTTGGGACCATTCTCCCCGATTCCGTTATGGATATCATCTGAAATCCGAGGGTCTATCGTAGAGAGAGAGGTCCATGGTTGATGCTCACTGGATGATGTAAGCAAGCGGTTGAGAGGTTATGGTCGAACTCGTCTATTCCTCCAATACCCTGATTCCACAAGAATAGATAGGATTGAGTCTGGTTCACCCAACATTATAGTTTTTGAGGATAGGGCTGAGATGATGGAGCACATCGAGCTGTTCTACCCGGCCTCTGATCGCGAAATGCGTGAGCGCCTGAGAGGTACGGCTCCCTCCTCGGCCTTATTAAATGATGAGGAGGGGAATCTCCCTTCCCCGTCCTAAATCAGCCATGGACGAGGTCACTAATTTTGTCTCCTCGTCTTTATGCAGATATGACGGGAAGAGAAGGAGAACCCTCCTCATCTACTCAAATAGTTGATGCTTTCATGGAAGAAGCACAAGCTGATGGCCGCTTGGCCCGAAGAAGAGGAGGCCGAGGACGAGGAGGCCATGGATTAGGACAAAGACAAGAGAGGACCCCAAGAGCCGGGGATCCCATGTTGGAAAAGCTGTACTCCAAATACGGGGTAGACAAAGCTGAGTACATGCTAACTTATATGGGCCATATGGAGCTGAAGACAAAGAAGGAAGAGGACAACTTTTATTATAACCAAGACTTTGTCCACTTCTACTTCAAACAGTTTCAACAGGGACTTCGTCTTCCCTTGGATCCTTTCATCTGCGAATTTTTAGACGATGTGAGGGCGGTGCCGGCCATGCTAGGAGCTAATGGTACCCGGGTTCTTGTCAGCTTCATTGTCCTCTGCCGTAGCTTAGGGTACGAGCCAACCATGGGAGCTTTTAGATATTTCTACCATGTTCAATTTGTCAAGGAGAGTTGGCTCCTCGTCATTAAGAGTGCGTCCAAGAAACCGAAGCTGCTCCTCCCTATGTCTAGCAAAGTTGCCGGCTGGGATAACCATGTTATAAGGGTTGAGAGCCGCCAAGGATGGGAGTTCCAGTCTCCTTGTAAGGGTCCAACTTCATCCTTTCCCGTCCAACAATATGAATGGACCCAGGACTTGATCAAACGCCTAGAAGAATTTGCCGAGGTGGGGGTCCTTGATTGGTCAGTGGTTGAGTCCTCGGACCATTATTATATTCAGGCGGGTTTGATGCCGGGGAAGAAGGATGGGGTATCTCCCCTTGTCACCGTAAAGAGGGGGAGACGCTTCAATGACTGGACAATTCACCCCGGCTTGGTGTTCCATGAGGATTGCATTACGTGCAAGACTGAACGTCCCCGGGACCAATGTTTGAAAGCAATCGACATAGTTGGACGTAAATGTTTTATCTTTTTTACTTGGTACTTTTTGAATGCTTGTTACCTCTGCTCGTATTTAACTCTTTTTCCTCGTCCTTGCAGATTTAACCGCCGAGGAAGAAGAAGCTATAGCCATGGAGAGACTAAGTCCCCAAGAGCTGGTAAAGAGGAAGAGGAAGCAGAGCAAGAAGTCTGCTTTGGTAGAAAGGAGGGAAGAGGCTAATGCCCGTAATCTCGTGCTCAATGTCCAGGGTGACCAACCCCTTCCCCTTAAATTACACGGGGAAGTAAATGCCGAGGAAGCGGCGACTGACGAACAAACCAATCCATCAACTGTAGAGGGGCATAGCCTCCATGTTGATGCCGAGGAAGAGGCGGCCGAGGAAACTAACCTCGTCCAAAGGAGATCAGGCTCCAAGAGAACGCCAGCTGTTAGCGCCGAGGAGCCTGCGGCTAAACGGGCAAGCGTCAGTGGGGCCCCCAACGTTGAGGCTCTTCCTCCCTTAACCATTCAAACTATCAAGACCGTTGAGGAGGCCGACGAGCTGGCCAAGAGCATGTCCCTCAACGTTCCCCGTCTTAAGGGACTTCCCCTGTTGGCAAGGGAGGGACCCTTAGTAAGATTGGGCCGAGCTCCCATTCAGAGGGCTATGGACGAGGATGCCTACGAGGCATTTTGTAAAGAGGCTCCCAACGAATATACCTTGCTCTGCCACAAGGGACTCTTGATAGCCGAGGTAGATGTTAATCCTTTTCTTGGTTATTACCCTTGATATTTGTTTGCCTTTCTAATAATGATTTCTCTTTCAGTTGGCTTCCGTCACGGCATATGAAAATGTTTTGGCCAAGAAGAAGGCTAGGCGCCTGAACGAAGCTAAGGCCGCCCAAGTGAAGAGTGAAAAAGATAAGGCTTCCTTGGCTAAGCTTTTAGAGGCTAAGGATGCTGAGCTTGCGGCGGCTAAGGCCAAGGTTGAGGCTGAGGTGAAGAGGGCCGAGGACGAGAAGATAAAAGCCGAGGAGCATCTCCGGCTAAAAAATGAAGAGCTTGCTACGGCAAGGAAAGAAAAAGCCGAGGTCCAAACTAGGGCCGAGGAAGCTGAGGCCCGGTGCAGAGGGTTGGAATCTACCCTCCCGGCTAGGGAGGAAGAGGCCGTAGCTCGGTTCAAGGAGAGCTCGGCTTTTAAGGAGTTGATGATGGCCAGCTCGGCCTTTAGAGAGGCCGTGGACGAGCAGACGGCCACTATGTTTGAAGATGGTTATCTTCATTTGGCCCGGAGCATTTTGGCTGATCCTTCCACCGGTTTGGACATCAATAAGGTTGCCCAACTAATTTGCAGGGATCAATATGCCGAGGAAGTCAGGGCTCTCCACCACTTGGTCCCCTTTTCTGAAAGCAACTTGGAGATAATGGCTGCCAAGGATGCTCAAGCTTGCAGGGAAGTGTGGAGGCCGGCCTCTGTTGTCCCCGGCAATATAAAAGACCTGGTGGAGGCGATCCAGGATGCTGAAGAGCCCGAGGTCATAGAAGCCGAGGTGGAAGGAGGGACCGAGGAAACTAATGCCTTCACTGAACAAACGGTCCTTCCTCCCCCCGGCACTATCACAGAAGACTGGCTGGACAAGCCTTTTGATGACGGGCATCAGTCTTAGGATAGCTTCTTTTCTTTGTTTTCTGTAATAGATGGTAGGACTTGTAATTTTTTGAATATCAATGAAAATCCTTTTGTCATGATTCATGTTATTTCCATAACTTGCTCATATTTTTGTTATTTCCATAACTTGCTCATATTTTTGTATGCTAGGCCGAGGCACTAGACTTAAGAAGGTGGGATCCAAGGAAGGTTCCTTGCTCCCAAATGTTGGGCAAGTGGTTAGGCCGAGGAAATACTCCTCGGCTTTAACTATGTCCTCAAGTTACTTAGGCCGAGGAAGGTTTCCTTGGCTGTAAAAGTGTTGTAATCCTGAATCAAAGTGGACTCATGGTAGGGGGTTTGTTAAGCCATTAGGCCGAGGAAAGTCCTCGGTCTTGGCTGTTAGTCTCCTGAGTCAAGGTGGACCCCGATCGGAAGTGTTGTAAGCCATCAGGCCAAGGAGGTCCCTTGGTCTTGGCTGTTTGGTATCCTGAATCAAGGTGGACCCTTGACAGGATGTGTTGTAAGCCATCAGGCAAAGGAGGTCCCTTGGTCTTGGCTGTTTGGTATCCTGAATCAAGGTGGACCCTTGACAGGATGTGTTGTAAGTCATCAGGCCAAGGAGGTCCCTTGGTCTTGGCTGTTGGTATCCTGAGTCAAGGTGGACCCTTGACAGGATGTGTCGTAAGCCATCACGCCAAGGAGGTCCCTTGGTCTTGGCTGTTGGTAGCCTAAGTCAAGGTGGACCCATGATAGGATGTGTTGTAAGCCATCAGGCCAAGGAGGTTCCTTGGTCTTGGCTGTTGGTATCCTGAGTCAAGGTGGACCCTTGACAGGATGTGTTGTAAGCCATCGTGCCAAGGAGGTCCCTTGGTCTTGGCCGTTGGTATCCCGAGTCACGGTGGACCCTTGACAGATGTGTTGTAAGCCATCGTGCCAAGGAGGTCCCTTGGTCTTGGCCGTTAGTCTCCCGAGTCAAGGTGGACCCTTGACAGGATGTGTTGCATGTAAGAGTCTGGGATGCGTCCTCATCTTCCGGTGTCCGTATGAAGAGTTGATAGTAGCTTTGCATGCTGGAAGAGACTGCTTTCATAAACCGAAATGCGATTACAACTAACCGCAATCCTATCAACTAATCAAAACTAAAAGACAGAAATAAGAAACTAATCTACCGTAAAATAAACTAGACTAGTGATAGTATTTTCTAAGGTTGTCGGAGTGCCGGGGATGCTTGAGGTCCTTCCCTCCTTGGTATTTAATCTGTAGGTCCCTTCTCGAATGACTTGAGTGATGATATAAGGACCTTCCCAATTTGGGGAGAGCTTGTTACGTTCGCCTTTCGTCCAAGAGCTTCAATTTTTCCGAGTACCCAATCGCCTACTTGGAATACTCTTCCGATGACCCTCTTATCATGATACGCCTTGGTCCTTTGTTTGTAGTTCACCATCCTCATCTGTGCAGCTAGTCGTTTCTCATCTATCAGGTCCAGGTCAAGGAGCCTATTGACCTTGTTGACATGCTCATCGTAATGGGAATTTCTCACCGTAGGGATGGCCATCTCTGCTGGTGCCATAGCCTCGGAACCGAAGGTTAGTGCGAATGGGGTTTCCCCGGTTGGCCCCCGGGTGGTTGTGCGAACAGCCCATAAGGCTAGGGGAAGTTCGTCCAACCATCTACCCTCGCGTCCTTCAAGGTTCTTGGTGAGGGCGGTTAGGACCAGTTTGTTTGCTGCTTCTGCTTGGCCATTGCCTTGTGATCTGCTAACCGAAGATTTTGCATGGCGGACTTTTACTCTTCCCAACTCTTTAGTGAATGTTGTGGAGAATTGCAGTCCATGATCAGAGACAATTGTATGTGGAAGGCCGAATCTGCACCAGATGTTGTCATGGACAAAGTTGATCGCGTTCTCTTCCGTTATCTTGGCTAATGCCTTGGCTTCTATCCACTTGGAGAAGTAATCAACAGCTACTATCACGTACTTGCAATTACCACGGGCGGGAGGGAAGGGTCCGATGATATTGATCCCCCACATATCAAACGGCCACGTAGGTATTACAAGTGTTTGCTCAACTGCCGGTAGTCTAGGAATGTCAGAGAATTTTTGGCACTTGTCACATTTTCGAACATAGGCGTGCGCGTCTTCCCTCAGGTTTGGCCAATAGTACCCTAGTGATATGATTTTGTCAGCTAAGGTTCGCCCCTGTTTCCGCCGCAAACACCTTCATGTACTTCTGCCAAGAGGTTCTCAATTTCCTTGGGATAGACACACCTTAGCAGGGGCTTTGTGAAAGATCTTCGGTAGAGGACTCCATTCATCACCATGAACCTTGGGGACCTCTTTTTGATAAGCTTAGCTCGAGCTTCATCTTCTGGTAGTTTTTCCTTCTCAATGTGTTCAATGTAGTCATCGATCCAGCATCTATCTTCTCCATCTAAGAGCATGATTTGTAGTCTTTCGTACGCAGGTTCCTCAGCATAAACCACATAAGGACTGGTCTTAGAGACATCCATGGTAGCCAATTTGGAAAGAACGTCTGCGACTTGGTTATCTTCCCTGCCAATTTGTTTGAGCTCGAAAAATTCCATCTTCTTCGTCTTATCTAGGACCAGGTCTCTATACTTGGCAAGGGTGGGGTCTTGGGTATTATACTCTCCCTTTACTTGTTTGACAACGAGTTGGGAGTCGCAGAAGGCCGCCACCCTAGTCGCTCCATAGAAGGAGGCTAATTCTATGCCAAATATTAGAGCTTCATATTCCGCTTGATTATTGGAGGCAGGGAACTTGAAACGGATGGCGTCTTGCGTAGTATATTCTCCTTCCGGGCTTGCTAGCACAATTCCAGCTCCGCTTCTGTCTTTGGTGGCTGATCCGTCCGTATACAGGATCCAACAGTTGGATGGGAGTTCAAGGAAGGCAGTCACGTTCCCGACCTACAAGAGACAATTCACAACCTCCGAGCTAATAACATGAAGCTAAATCCGAGCAAGTGCGTGTTTGGAGTAACAGCCGAAAAGTTCCTAGGCTTCATGGTATCTCAAAGGCTGTGCCAGGAGGGTCTTCCTTGGTTGGTAAGTGATATCGAACTCAGTGAGAGCGATGGATCAGTTAAGGAGACGCCCGGAGCCGTCCAACTTATGTAGTATCTTCTTCAATGGTTCATTTGTGTACACGGTGATAGGATGTGCAGAAAAATAAGCACGTAGCTTCCTTGATGCAATGACTAGTGCGTACGCTATCTTCTCCACATTGAAGTATTTGCTTTCCACGTCAGATAGTGCCTTAGAGACATAGTAGACAGGCTTTTGAATTCCTTCGTCATTTCGAACTAGGACAGCTGCGACAGCATGATCAGTGGCAGCTAGGAAGACGTACAGCATCTCACCGGTAGTCGGACTGCTAAGCAAGGGAGGGGAACCCAAGTACTCCTTCAACCGGAGGAATGCTTCAGAGCATTCAGGAGTCCAGGAGAAGCTCTTGGTACCCTTCAATACCTTGAAGAAAGGCAGTGACTTTTCGGCGGATTTGGCGATGAATCTTCCAAGTGCTGCGATTCTTCCATTAAGTCTTTGAACCTCCTTGATGGTGGTAGGTTCCTTCATGTCAACGAGCGCCTTGATTTTTTCGGGGTTTGCTTCAATCCCCCTTTGAGATACCATGAAGCCTAGGAACTTTCCGGCTGTTACTCCAAACACGCACTTGCTCGGATTTAGCTTCATGTTATTAGCTCGAAGGTTGTGAATTGTCTCTTGTAGGTCGGGAACGTGACTGCCTTCCTTGGTCTTTATGACCATGTCATCAATATAAGCTTCCATGTTGCGACCTATTTGGCTTGCAAAAACTCGATTCACCATTCGCTGGTATGTAGCACCCGCGTTCTTGAGCCCAAAAGGCATCATGATGTAACAGTAATTACCCCCAGGTGTTTGGAAGGCCGTCTTCTCAATGTCCTCTTCCGCCATTTTTATCTGATGATAGCCTGAATAGGCATCTAGGAAGCTGAGAGTTTGATGTCCAGCGATGGAATCAACCAACTTGTCAATTCTAGGAAGAGGATAGCTGTCCTTGGGGCAGGCTTTGTTTAGATCAGTAAAGTCTATGCACATGCGCCATTTCCCATTTTGCTTCTTCACCATAACTACATTGGCCAACCAAACGGGGTACTTAACTTCACGAATTATTCCGGCACTAAGTAATTTCTGCACTTCTTATTTTATAGCTTCCTCCTTGTCCCTTGCAAAATTTCTCCTTGTCTGGGAGATAGTCTTTGCCAAAGGATCAACTTCAAGGCGGTGGTGAGCTACTTCTTCATTGACCCCCCTCATATCTTCGACTCTCCAAGCAAAGACGTCGAGACTGCTTTTTAAGAGGAGGATGATTTTTTCTTTCTCTTCTGGAGATAGTTGGCCCCCGAGCTTGATTTTTTGTTCAGGATAATCAGGATTGATGACTATCTCTTCCAGTTCACAACGAGGCTTCATTTCAAGACCGTCACGGAATTCTAGAGACTCGATGATGATTTCTCTAATTCTTCTCCCTTCATTGTCATTCACGTTGAGGCCCTCTTCCTCCATAAGTTTATCAACATCTGGGAGACTGACCTTCTCTAGGTCGTGGTTGGCCCCCGATTTCTGGCCGTTGAAGAGAACAGGGTCTTCTTCTGATATGGACTGAATTATGCCTAGGTCATCTGCAATTTCTTGGACCATAGGGTCTTCCTCAGGTACAGATAGGAATATGCCTTGGTCATCTGCAATTTCTTGGACCATAGGCTCTTCCCCCTCCGCAGGCACTTCACGAATATAGCTCATTCTGGAGCTAGTTTCAGTGGTTTTCTGAGACTTGGAGATCTTAATATTTTCCTCGGGGGTATCTATCTCCACACTCTTGGATTTCTTTCTGCTCTTCACGACATGTTCCAAGAAGTCCTTGGGGGTGGCCCTCACGCATCCAATCCCTGCCCGAGTGGGGAATTTAACTCGTTGGTGGGGAAGTGAGGCCACCAGCCCAAGTTTGGCTTGACTTGGAATGCCTATGATCGCATGGTAATCACTAGTCAAATCCATGACTACAAAATTGACTGTGGCTTTGGCTAGGAAGGGATGATCACCGACTTCGAGTTCCAGCTCCACAGTTCCCTTGGCTCCAACTTTGTGATTGGTGAATCCTTCTTGCCTTCCATGGTAGGGTTCCAACATGGTGTCTTTCAAGCCCATCTGTTGGAAGGCTGAGTAATACAGGATGTCACGAGAGGCCCCCGTGTCAACAAGAAGTCTTTCGGATTCAACGTTGTCTATTCGGCCCTTTATCACCAAGGGTTGTTCACGAGCTGCTCGGCTTCCAGCTAACTCATTAGGAGAGAAACTAATGACATCTTCCGCTTTATGGATCCAAGCAGGAACATGATACACTTTGCTCAGCTCGTGGATCTGGTCCCTTAGTTTTCTGGTAGATGTTACCTCTTCCCGTATCACATGCAACTTGGCCCTAGGAGGCCTTCGGTCTTCATCCTCGCTTTTGTCGTCATCTTCACTTTCCTCTTCCTTTCGCTTCCGCTTGTTATCTTTTTTCATAACATAACGGTCTAACTTTCCCTCGTCGACCCATTTTTGGATTATTTTCTTGAGGGCCCAACAACCATCAGTGGTGTGCCCGTTGTCTTTATGAAAATCACAGTATTTGTTCATGTTACGAGGGAATTTTGGCTTGTCGGTCATTGGTTGAGGTGGAGGAAGGTTGACCAGCTGCATGATTTCAGAAATGGGCTTAGTAAGAGGAGTGAACTCAAGCTTCTCCGTACTCCTTGTTTTGTTTTTCCCTTTGGATCCCTTGCCATTTCCATTACTATTCTGGCGGTTTCCTGTCGCCTCTGTTTCTGTCTTGTCAGCTCCCCTCTTCTTTGTTTTATCCTCAGCCATGGAAATGGCATAAGCTACCTTGTATAGCTCGGACTTTGTTTGAGGTTCCCTGGCTGAGAGTTCATAAACGAGGGGACCAGATTTTAAGCCGGAATTGAAACAAACAATAACTTCCCTGTCAGTGAGGCTTTCTTCAACCTGGTCCGCCATTTTTCGGAACCGATTATAATAGCTGAGGGTGGTCTCTCCCTTTCCCTGCTCAATGTTGGCCAAGTCAGCCAGTCTTATCTTCCTCTTACCAGCAGTAGCAAAGTGGTCCAAGAACATTCTCCTCATGCCTCTCCAGCAATCGATGCTACCTCTTTTAAGCTCACGGAACCAGGTGAAGTCATTCCAGAGAAGGTGCTCGCGAAAGCTTTACAGAGCAGGTCATCAGCAGTGGTGAGGAGATTCATAGTTTGTTCAAAACTCTGCACATGGTCTTTTGCATCAGTAGTGCCATTGTATTTTTCAAAATTAGGAAGCTTGAGGTGGGGATTAGGTGGAGCTGCAGTTATCCTCAAAGAGAATGGACGTGTTGCCCAGTCGTAATCATCGTCATTAAACTTCTTTCCCCTCTCCATGTCATCCAGTCTTTGCTTCAACAGCTCCCATTGCTTGGTTTCCACTCCCTTGTCACTGCTTGAGCGGGTGCTTCGTTGGGAGCTTCTAACGGATTTATCCTTGGGGCGATCATTGACCCTACTGTGCTCCGCGTCATGTCGGTGGCTGTCCCGTTTGGAAGGAGCTCTGTCACGCCTTAATTCCAGGTCTTGACCGCCAAGTATCATTCTGTACGGCTCTGGTGTCCTTGGTCTTGCAAATTCTCGATGCCGAGGACGAGGAGAATCCGGTCGACGAAGTCGAGGAGAATTTGGTCGACGAGATCGAGGTGGCGTGGGACGTTTAGGTGCCATGACAAGACGAGCAGGAGATAGTCGTCTGTTCAAGCTGAGTCTCGTTCTTAGGTCCCTGGAGTTTACTTCCTCTTCCCTAGGAGTTAAGTGGCTTCTCAAGTCGACTACTGGAGCTCTCTGCTTACTGTTGTGCCAAGGATGAGGAGAATCCCTGGGGGTTGGCATTGGTAGGTCTCTGGTCTTGAGGGGAGGTTGTTGCTCATCCCGTCCCTTTTCGAGGGGTTGCCCACGAGATGGCCTAATAAATTCAGCCATGGAATGCTCTGGGTCTAATTGCAAGAGAGCGGCTGTGTTTCATACATTCTTTGTAATGTCTCCATTTGCTTATGCAACAAAGAGCGTCGGTCAATGGGTTGACTTCCTCCAGCCTGACCGGCGTCGGCATTCTTTGTTTTCTTCCTTCCCACTTGCTTTCCACGAGCACGAGTGGGACGAGGAAGCTCAGCGCCTTCTCCCTCGGCATTCACCTGACCCTTGGAACGAAGGGTCATGAAGAGGGAGGAGGGGCATCCACTGAGGTAGAGGAGGAGGAGGAGGCAGTTCCTTGGCTCCTGTGTTCGCCCCATTCACCTGGGTTGGGTCCTCAGCCGTAACACTTGTAAACTGTCCGTCCATTGTAAGCCAACAGCAAATTACCAAGTGTAAATTTTCCAAAAATCACAATTTCAATAGAACCAAATTTATGGCCAAAATTAGGGCAAATTTTGACCACAAACAAACAACTAATTGTGATTTTTTCAAAACAGAAGGATGCAAGCCAATCTGGAGCGAAACTGCACGCTAAAAAGGCCTCCAAACGGAATCTGGGCAAAATCCGGTTGAAGTTTGCAAATTCCGGCGGTTTCAAGAACAGAGTCTCAATGATCCAAAAATTCCGTTCACAGAAAGAAAAATTCCGGCAAGAAAATTGGCTTTTAGCGAGCGTTTTCCAGGCCAAACAAAGGGTGTTTGAATCGATTTCCCGGCAATGGAACCAATTGATGAAGCCAAAATCGTCAAAACAGCCCAAATCCAAGCGATGATTGCTCCGGTGATTGCAAGGCCTGAAAATAAGAGAAAACACGTAAACTAAGCCGGGGCGGATCCGGCTAAAGGCCCTCCGGCATGAGAGTAAGTTCACGGTTTGTATATGAGAAAACAAATGGACAGAGTTTTCCCAATGTAAAAAGTAACGTACCTAATAATGAGCCATAGGGCTTGTATTTATAGGGATGGATTGATAGAATCCATGTTGAAATAAACTTGTGAAGAGATAAGATGTAATCCTAAGAGAATTACATCTGTTAAGGAGTCATTGTTTGACTTGGATTGGTGTAGTTGGTTACAATCCTGATTGAATCATGAATGTGTAATCCTTGTTGTATAAGGACTGTATATCCTGCTAGCCGGAACGCCGAGGAACACAAATGTTTTACCTCGGCCTTGGAAAATAGACCGAGGTAAATGATTCTGCTTCCTCGTCATTTGGAGATTGGCCGGCATGGAGATATGCCGGGGTAAATGATTTTGTTTCCTCGTCATGGTGATGAAATGCCGAGGTAAGAACTTTTCTTTCCTCGTCACTTGCTGCATAACGGCCCAAGCATGTTGACATAAGGCCGAGATAAACGTTCCTCGTCATACAAGGAAGACCTTACTCGGCCCTGATACTTGGTCATTTAGATAATATTCATGGCCCAATTCAATTAGGCCCAGCTTGAGCAAACCCATATTCGTATCTCGGTTTATACTGTTCAAATTTAAAGGTCCAAAATTTTTGGGTTCTTACACATTGAGCCTGCGAATGTTGGTGCACCCTTGGGCGGTGCTAATGAAGATGCCTTCAAGGAGGCTAGTGAAGGATTGGTGTGGTCCTGCTTAGTTGATGCCGATGAGGTTTGGGTAGCTGGGCAGGAGTCGATCGGAGGGAAAAAGAATGAGGAATGAGCAAAGTTCTATCCCCAAGGAACTTCCATCAAAGAGGACAAACTCAACACTCCCCCTTGTACAATCTTCTGCTACTTCCACTGCCCCTCCTCCTTGTCTTACATATGCTCAAGCCGATGAATTGGCTGACAAATTCAGTGAGGTCATTGTCTTAAAAGGAATGAAAGTGCTTTCTCAGAAGGGCCCCAAATTGAGGTAGGTCATCATATTATCCACCGAGCAGTTGATGATGAGTTGCTCGATATGCTTATGAAGAAGAACCCCGACCACAAACACATTGCGAACATAAATGGGCTATTTTTGTGCTAGGTATGACTGATAATTTTTTTCTTGTACAGAGTTATGATAAAATTTCATCTTTGTGAACCTCCTTTTATTTATAGCTTGCCTCTGTCTCTCAATATGTGTTGTTGAAGTGCAAGGCCTCCTTGGAGCAATGGCAAAAGTTTGAGAGGCGGGTGCAGGAAGATAAGACCGACCTAGCCAAGGCCGTGGAGCTTCTGAAGTCCATGAAAGAGCAGGTTCAAGTGGCCAACGTGGCATTCACCACAACGGAGCAGGGCCGGCTATAAGGGTGTGCAAGAGGTTCCTCCGCTCCGGGCCCCAAATTTTAGAGGGCCCCCATTTTATCTAGGTACATTAGGTATATAGCTTTCAAAAAAAATTATGTTGTGCGAAAAGTAATGATCAATGTAATAAATTATTTTTGAATTTTAATACTTAATTTTGTAAAACTTTAATATTTATATAAAAACACTTATATATACATATTATATTTTTTGTATTAATTTTTAAACATTATGGGCCCAATATTCACATTTCGCACAGGGCCCCAATAATTATTGAGACGGGCCTGCAACGGAGAAAGCCGAGGAGCGGGCTAAGACCGAATTGAAGGTGGTCCAAGAGAAGGTGACAATGCTTAAGTTTGAGAGGGAGGAGCTGGCAACTGGCAATGAGAGGTTGGAAGGTGTGGTCGATCAAGCCAATGCTCGATACAAAAAGTTGGTAGAGAGCATCCCTGGAAAAAATCTTCAATGGGAATAAGAGGCATTTGATTAGTATAAGGCAGGCCCGAAGTTCAAGAAGGATTTGGCTGCCAAGACGTCTAGTGTTTATGTCGATGGCTATTAGCACTTGGCAAGGAGAGTCAAAGTTGATCCCATTATCAATGCCGACCTTGGAGTGCTTGCTCGCCTGATTCTCAAGGATGCTTATGATGATGAAGCTAGGGCCGACCACTCCCTGATGCCTTATTCTGAAAATGCCTTGAAAATCATTGTTGCCCGTGATGCTATAGTTGGTCGTCCGGCATGGCCCTTTACTCCCTTAGACCCAATAATATTCACGTTCTCATGGAGCTGAAGTCGAGGAAGAGGATCTATTCCTTGCCCTCAACCAACCATAATTATTTTAACTTCTTTGTTTGGATGTAATAAACAAGTTTCCTGATGTCACAAGAAACGTGTTAATCAGCCTGTATCCAGCAATCAGGACTGATTTCCTAACTTTTGACCTGAAACAAAGAACCCACGACTAGCCGGAATGGTCTCCTGCTTAAACCCTCGGGTGTGAGAGTAAGTATGGTGTATAAGCGTGTATAAATTATAATGAACAAGATGTATTCAGAATAACAAATAGTAATTACCTTTAAACCGTTGATGTTGTGAAGTATTTATAGGCTCTGATATGAGTTATAATTGTAGTAGGATTGTATGAAATCCCTAGAATCACGGATAGGATCGTGTACGAGATCACATACGTAAATAACTCCTGATTTGTAGGAATTCTGTTATGGAAAATAATGTAGGTACGTTATGACTCTGTAGGTCGACGTACGCTTTGTAGGTCGAGGTCGCCTGCATGGGTCCAGGTCGACCTGACTGAAAGATATAGCCGGATAATACCCGTGTGAAATATGGATCATATGTCGGACAAAGCTAGGTCGGGACCAATGATGGTCGGACAATGAGTTAGGTCGACTGATCTTTGTGCTAGGCCGTGGGCCATGTAATTACTGGGCCGACCCACTAAGGATGTGGTGGCAATAATGTCTGAATAGTTGGGCTTTGTATGTTGGGCCTAGCCCGTCACTTTTATTCTGTTCAGTGGCCCCCAACTTTCTGAGTTGACTTTGTTGTCCAGGAAGTTATAAGAATTTTGATTAAGACTTGGGTAGATCGTAGCTAGATGCTCGAACCGATAGATAGTCGACCATGATGACGTGGCCCAATCTTGACCATAGATGGATTTGACAGCCAGATCTCTGTTGAAGCACCACAATGATGAGAAAATACGGCGTTTTGGACAACTGCTTGGAAAACTGTGTCGGCATTAATTGGGAGGATTGAATCGTTTGAAATCCCAAAACCTTTCCAATTCAATTTAGGAAAGGTATAAAAGGAAAATCCTTTTCTTTTTCGTACTTTACAACTCTCAAATCTTGGATATACCCAGCAAGACACGCAGCAAAGTGAACGTAATCTCCAGAGTAATCAAGTCTTTGTTTTACCATCAGAAACCCACTTTCGTCGAATTAAACAAGGTACCCCTCTATTTCTTCGCTTTTAGGTTTAATTTCTGTGTTTCCTTTCAATTCCGCCATGGCTAGGACCTTCAGGTGTGAACTAGGGGTTTGTTATGGGTTTTGCATTATTAACAGTAGGGTATATAAGGTGGGGCATGGAAGGAGATGACCAGGGAGGAGTGTGTTTCCATCTTTACCCGGTGGGGTTTAAGTTTTAGCGAACTGGATCTTCCTGTAGGAGAAAACCTGTGTGATTAGGAGATAGACGACCCAAGAATTGTTTGTTTTCACCTTTTCCATGAGCTGCTAAACCACTTAGTCCGGTTCTATGTTAGGGGGTCTAATAAACCTTCATTCCTTAGAAATAGAAAAGGATTTCCAGGGGAATCTAGGTCGCCCTTAGGTAGGGCGCTTGAGTTTGTAATTAGGACTGATTCTCCTATTTCTTCTTCTGTAGATATGTCGACCCATGATTCAGCGGTCTTCCTCTGGCAGGATTGTGGAAGCTTTCTGCTCGACAGTTGTTCCAGGTCAAAACGAAAGAGGATATGTAGCTCCCAAGCCAGCTTGAGGGAAGAAAAATTCACAATCGAGGATCGATATTCTTTATAATTTGTTTGAGATCAGCAGGGACGAGTTTCGTCTCACTCATTTTACTGATAAGCAGAGGAAAGCTAAAGAGTGAGCATATTGGGCCCTAAATCCACACAAAGTGGCCTTTTACTACGGCCAGCTCGAGGTCGGGCTACGCCTTCCTCTTGACCCCTTCATCTGTGAGTTCTTTGAGTGTATGGATGTTGTTCCCATGCAGTTAGGAGCAAATACTATTAGGGTCTTGGTTTGCTTTGCCATGGTATGCAGGTTCGTTGGGTATGAGCCGTTCATGAACATTTTTAGGAGATTTTTTAAGATTGTGGTAGACAAAAAATCCCTAGGGATCAGTACCCCAGCTCGAGCTAAAGCTCCCAAATTATACATCAATTTACCCGAAAAATTAGTTGGATGGAACACGCACATGATCTTGGTTGAGAGCCGAAATGGCTGGGAATTCCCATTACCCAATGATGAATCAATAATAATAAAGGAGGATGAGTATTGGGTCCCTAACTGGAATGATGCCTTATACAAAAGGTTGGCTCGGGTAGCTCGCATGAGTACTATCAATTGGTCGACACTGGGTCAAATAAAGATTATTTTATCCAAGCTGGGATGATGCTCGGGGGGAATGGACAGTTAGCTCCCTTGGTCCCCATAGTTCGTAGCTTTAGGTACCTTGACTAGGTTATTCATGGGAAAAATAGGTTTGAGTCGCAGTGTCATTTTTGCAAGAAGACTCGCGATCATTGCAGGAAGCTCGACCATTATGGTGGTTAAGTATTTACTCGCTTTATTTTTACTCGTTCTTTTTTATTGACTGCTCAACTATATACTAACTGCTCTTTCTTTCTGGTCATGCAGTTATCACCCCCCAACAGGAAGCAAACATGAATCGCATGATGGATCTGGTTGAGAAGAAGAAGACCAAGAAGGCTCACGGGTTCGCCAATGCCCGAGCCAGTCGTGAGAATGAGGCGATGGACAACAATGCTCTGCTTCCCAAGGTTGGAGTAGGAATGGTCCCAGTCGATGGGTCAGGTCGCGTCGAACCAATCGACTCTACAACTGAAGTTCAGTCGGCACCTGCTGAGGAGGAGGTCAACCTGTCTACCGAGCAAGTGTCGGGCTCCAGCCCCCTTCAAGAACAAGCAAGGGCCAGCCCCCTACAAGAACACGCAAGGGCTGACCCGCTAAACTATGTTGATCTCGATCAAGATGAAGAAGATGACAACTCTCTCCCATTGTCTACAAAGAAGAGGTCGAGGGTTGACACGGGTAAAGGTGCTTCCTCGAGTAATCTTCCTCCCCTAATTCCTAATATCACGAGCCAGTAATTCGTCCAATTTTAAGTAGAGAAACTGAGTGCTATCCCTCCTCTTAGTGGGGTCAACAGTCTATGCCGCCAGTATCTCGACTTAGGATTTGGGCAGGTCGTAGTGAGGAGGGCAGTAGATGTTGATATGCTTGGTGGCTTTGTTGAGAGGAGGATCACCCCAGAGGATTTTTCGGATAGGTCCGGCCTGTCCCACTGTGAGGTAACACTTAGATCCTTTATGCTTGTTTTTCTGTTTGGTTGTCTAGTTTCTTGGTTGCTGGATACCTTTGGTCGCTTATCGAGCTGACATTTATCTTTTGTCTTGTGTAGTCTCTCAATCTTGTTGAGCAGGCTAAAAGTAGTTGGAGGGCGGCTGTAGAGAGGGAGAAGCAAGCAACGACCCTATATGCTCGAAAGTCCCACGAGGTAACTGAGCTGAGGGAGAAGTTTAATGATCTGGACTCAGCATACGAAGTCCTCAAGCTTGTGAAAGATAATGCATTGGCCGAACTTTAGGTTGCTAAGACTGAACTCGTGAAGGAGAAACATGATAGTGCTGTTGTTCCCTCAGAGATGGATAAGGTAGAGATTGAACTCAAGACCACAACCCAACTACTTCAAGATTTCAATGCCTTCTGTTTCAAACAAAGTGACGAACATAGGGCAGCCCGCGCTACATGGGAGGAGGAGGCCCAAGCCAGAGGGAAGGCAGCAGTGGAAGATGCTGGAAAGGCCGCGGTGGAGGCTTTTAAAGAAAGCGATGAGTGCTCTGACGCTATAATGAGCCGAGCAAAAACTTTCTTCACTGTTGGTCGACAACACATGGCCAGGCTAGCTATTGTGGATCCTTTTGTGGATATTTCTATCGAGCAGCTAGCTAAGTGGGCTTCCGAGGAGCAGTACGACATGACTGCTCGGTATGGCCATCCTCTTATCCCTTAGAACGACAACGACCTAGTGCTGATAGCTCATTATGACAAGGAGGATGAAGCAGAGCCATGGGTCGTCCCTCATGTCCTGCCTGTCAATTTCAACACGATCCTCCAAGAGCTCAAGGAAGTCGAAGACATGGAAGAAGATGATGAGATAACTCAAGAATAGATCTTTGCTGAAGCCGAACAAGGGGATCAGCAGCAACAACATGAGCAGGAGTGAAATTACCCGGATTTGCGCGACGCGAAGGCGGTTGTCTTTCGCGAAGGGTTGGTGTCTGAGACCTCTCTTTCGGGAAGGAGAGGAGTCGCCACGCGGTTTTTGTATTTTGAGCCCAAACGTTGAGAAACGACCATTGGTTGAAAATGGTGTCGTTTTTATTGGTAGCAATTACTTAGGAAAAAGCATTGAAAACGGGGTGTCATTTTTATTTGTAGCAAAAATGAGTAAAAAGCTTTTTTAGTACCATAGATTGTTAGGTTCGGAGGTCACGTTACGTTTCGGGAAGAGTATATTGAGATCACCCGAAATGCCTCGTATGACGAGTCTTTCTACCTTTCTCGAAAATGTGTGCGTGTGGGTGTGGGTGTTTGCATTTTGAAAATGGGGGCTTGAATGACAAGCTTAATCTTGGTTTGAATGTCAAACGTTGATTCTGGGATTTTGTTTGAAAAGGCGAGCGTTTGAATGACAAACGTCGGTTTTGGAAGTTTTAGGAAAAGTGGCGCCAATGCTGATTTTAACTGTTTGTCTTAAGTGTCAAATGTTGACTTTTAAGAAAGGAGCGTTTGAATGTCAAACATCGGATTTTGAGTTTGAAGATGAGTGTTTGGATGCCAAACGTCATTTCGCGCGTTTTGAAAGAGAGTTCGAATGTCGAACTCCGGTTTTGAACCGGGCATGTCATTGTTAACGATTTTACGGGAAAAACGTATTAAATGATTTTGAATGTCAAAAGTCGGCTTTTAAGTTTGAAGATGAGCGTCAAGATGCCAAACGTCATTTCGCGCGTTTTGAAAGAGAGTTCGAATGTCGAACTCCGGTTTTGAACCGGGCATGTCATTGTTAACGATTTTACGGGAAAAACGTATTAAATGATTTTGAATGTCAATAGTCGGCTTTTAAGTTTGAAGATGAGCGTTTGGATGACAAACGTCATTTCCCGCATTTTGAAAGAGAGTTCGAATGTCGAACTCCGGTTTTGAAGCGGGTATTACATTGTTAACGATTTTACGGGAAAAACGTATTAAATGATATGCGATCAACGAATTTGGTTGTGACTCGGACTTTGATAAGTAAATACTATCACGATCCAAACGGCTCGGACTTGTAAATGACAGTATTTAAAATGCAGTATCGACGGAATCAAACGATCCGGAATTGTAAAGTACGATTGACGAGCCAAACAGCTCGGAATTGTAAAATTGCGTAAATGTAAATGACGTTCGACGGATCAAACTGTCCGGAATTTGTAAATTACATGAAAGTAAAAGAAGATCGACGGATCAAATGATCCGGAATTTGTAAACGACATAAAAAAGTAACGGAACGGGGCCGAAATGCCATTTTAACCCGAGATTACTTCTCTTACGGGAAAAGAAGAGGATCTAGGGACTAAAAGGTATCGGACCCCGTTAGACGGAGATGTCTACATTTCAACAACGTCGCCCAAAACGGTTGTAGCGACTAGCGCGTAAATCGAGACGGAACGAGAGTTTAGAGAGAGAGAGGGAGCTACCTATGGCTAGGGTCGGCTCCTTTGGCTCGGGGGATGCATACGGGATACGAAAAGTGTTTGGAACGGTGTTTTGAGGTGGCGGGGGGTCATATTTGATCGAAATACGGAGTTTTCATGCAAAACGAGGTAAAATGGGGCTCGGGAGGGGTGAGAACCAGTTTAGGCCGTGGCGTTTGGGTGAAAGGGAGTAATTTTTTGTTGTTGTAAATGGCTTTGACAGCCTCTGTATTTATAGGTGAAATTTCAGCATGAGTCCGGACGGACTGAGGTTGTAAACCAGGGGGTTTTGTGAAACTTTGGAAATTGGAGGGACTTGCTGGCAATTCTGGATTGTCTGCAAAAGAGTCCGGTCGGACTTGGACAGCATACCAGGGGTATTTTAGTCTTTTCATACTGATTTTTGACTGATGTTGATGAGGGAGCTGTGGCATGCACGCCAAGTGTCCCTGTGACTCACCAGGTTAAGGGGTTTCGTGCCATTATTTCCGGTTTTATCCGTTTTTAAAATAACAGTCCGAAAAATGTCCGAAATGCCCCCGAAAAGTGCCGGAAAGTGCATTTTTCAGGGAAAGCTGTACTTTTACATGCAACGACGTGTGTTGAGTACGCTTCAATGTTGGGATGCACGGGGCAGTCCCGAGACGTCTCGTTGGCTTGGCAACGGGGAGCTTAACGGGCTCCGGTTAACCTGGAGCGGGCCAGTTAACGGATTCCGGTTAACTTCTAACGGATTTTGGCGATCCGAATTTGGGTACATACAATTAGCCCCTTAGCAATGTCACTTCCGAAGGAGGTGGGGTTGTTGAAAAAAGATAAGGATCCAAATCGGGGGATGCCTTACTTTGAAAGACCTGGGCAGTCAGCTGGCTGGACCCTTAGCGAAAGGATTCCTACGTATCCCGAGCAGGAATCAAGCATATCGTAGTTCGTAGGTGCAAGGAGACGCGCGTGGGGACCTTAACCTGAGAGAGACTGTTGTGAGGCGTCTAAACCTGAGTGAGACTATTTTGAGGCATCTAAACCTGGGATTTTTGAAACCTTTGAGGGCGTGTGGCACCTCAGACCGGAGTTACTGGAACATGCGAGGGCGTGTGGCGCCTCAGACCGGATGTGCTGAAACATGCGAGGGCATGTGGCGCCTCAGACCGGAGTTACTAGAACATGCAAGGGCGTGTGGCACCTCAGATCGGATGTGCTAAAACATGTGAGGGCGTGTGGCGCCTCAGACTGGAGTTGTGAGGATACGTTTATCCTGAGACGAAGGCGTTCGTGCCATGAGTACTGGACTCATGATGACTCCCAGGTTTATCCGTCGAGGATAGGGTGGCAATGATGGGAGTGGTTGTGATAAACTGGCGTTATTAACAACACGGAAGGATTGACGTTCTAACGACGGGGTTAGGAACGGGATGTGGTCTCGGGAGAGACTGACACATCGCTGGGGAAAAGCATCCAGAGTTCTGACGAGGTAAGTTATGAACTGAGGGGTTGATTGACGTTTTCTTCTTTAGATGGATAGTCTTAGGATCCTGCTGGGGAGGAGCGTTCGGTCTGCCGATGATGGCTGAAGAGGGATTGTTGTGCGGGATTATCTTGATGGCCGTTGTAATGGGATGATCGGGCTTACGACTGGCGGCCGGGGAAGTGAACGATGGTGAAAACCAATAGAAATTTTGACGTCGGGAGACGGAATTGTGACTTGTCGTCCGAAGACTGGACTGAGCGTTTGAATGTCAAACGTCGGTTTGGGGCTGGAATGAGCGTTTGAATGTCAAACGTCAACTTTGGGATGGAAATGAGCATTTGAATGTCAAACGTCAACTTGGGATTTAACGACTAGAGACGAACGTTAGTGAAAACTAACTGAGAATTTAACGTCTGGAGACGAGCCTTAGTGAAAACTAACTGGGAATTTAACGTCTGGAGACGAACGTTAGTGAAAACTAACTGGGAATTTTAACGTCTGGAGACGAGCGTTAGTGAAAACTAACTGGGACTTGATCCTCGGGAAATGGGGTGTTAGAAAGGTCTAACTTGGGGAAGATTTTACACTTTTGGGGGCCAAAAGGGGTAAAATCGAAACTGCGAGAAGTTGAGGGGCCAAATTGGCAAGGAATCATTTCTGCTGCATAAAGAGTCCGGCCGGACTGAACCTGAAGTTGACAAGGTTCATTTCAGCGCCGAGGCAGAGGTGAAATTGGACCATTCTTCCATTTTTCCAGGCGAGAAAGAGAGAAAAGAGAGAAGAAAACTCTTCCCAAATTGTGAGTTTGCTCAAATTTGTAAGGGAAAATCGACATGGAGGGTGATTTGGGACCAATTGCTCGTCATGGAAGGACCGATAACGATAGAACGAGGTTGGTGCGGACCATTCGGACCACCATTCTTCCTTTGAATCCGGCGGAGTTCTACCCGGCTCGGGAGACTCACAAATCCAAAGGAGGGATCGAAAGACAGGTAAACTTCCTTCAAATTCCATTAATTTTAAGAATGTGCATTCTTTAAATGTTAGGAATTTGACTAGAAATGAGTTAGGGATTTTGGTGCCCGGATTGGGGCTTTCGACTTTGCTATGAACCTTTGTCGAAGACTAGAGTGTAGTTCAATTGACACTATGGGTAGATGACATAAAAATTTTGGTTGCAAAATTCCATGCTTAGATGTGTTTTCCGAAATTAAAGTAAGTTTAAATCGGGACGGAGTAAATTTTCGAAATGTTCGAAATGATTTGAAAGTTCCGGATTCGAAGGAGTTTTCGAAATGTTTTGAAAGTTCCGGATTCGACGGAGTTTTCAAAATGTTTTGAAAGTTCCGAATTCGACGGAGTTTTCGAAGTGTTTTGAAATTTCCGGATTCGACGGAGTTTTCGAAGTGTTTTGAAAGTTCCGGATTCGACGGAGTTTTCGAAGTGTTTTGAAAGTTCCGGATTTGATGGAGTTTTCGAAATGTTTTGAAAGTTCCTGATTCGACGGAGTTTTCGAAATGTTTTGAAATTTTCGGATTCGATGGAGTTTTCGAAATGTTTTGAAAGTTCCGGACCGTTAATACTCCTCCAACCGGGATGGAAATATTTTAGAAAAATGGGAACTATATCTGTGTTGCATCATTTAGATATGCGTTCGTGCACTCTGTTGATGTCGCTTCTGTATTTTAACGTATTCTTGCCGTGTTCACCTGCAGGAGCGAGGGACAGTTGACGTTCACAACCTGAAGAGCCGGGGAGCCTTCGAGGCAGTTCGAGCGCTGTGGGAGATATTCCCGGACGAGGCTCGGGATGGAGAGAGGAGTCCATGGCAGCTGGTGATTGACTCCGGTTTGGTTGGATTTATCAGCGCGGTAGCCGCGATGGCTGTGACGCAGAGGGCGTGGTCCATGTACGTAGCTCTGAGCGAGTACTGGTGGGATACGACCCACACTTTTCATTTCAGGTGGGGGGAGGCGACTGTAACTCCCATGGACTTTGCAACTATCACTGGGTTGCTAACCTGGGGCAACACGCTGGTGTGGGTGGACGGCTATACCCCAGGGCAGTTGTCAGAGCTGCTGGGTTTCGATATTACCGATGCTAGGGGTTAGGTATTTGGTACAGGCCGATGGAGAATCATCTTAGGAGGGGTATCATTGCTTACGGGGAGGGGTACCCTAAGATGACCGTGGAGCGTCTGGCTCGAGGGTTCATATGGTTCGCGTTGTCAGCGACTCTGTTTCCTACTTCTGACACATCTTGTCATTTCCCGCTGCTTGTCTCATTGACAGATCTGGACGCCGTGAGGGGGTTCGCATGGGGGGAGGCTGGACTGGCTGAGCTCTACCATGCATTGGACAGGTTCTCGTGGGGAGAGGAGAACACCTTTTGTTGCTTCTCATTTGCTTTGGATGTAAGCCCATCTTTTTCTCTTCCTTGTCTCATTTCTGTACTCGTATGTATCTGCTTTGTATCTGACATAAATTTCCATTTGTTTGATAGGTCTGGTGCTTTAAGGTGTTTAGTCCGCAGCGGTGGGAGATTAAGGAGGCGTACCAGTCCTTGTTTCCTGCCATGTTGTCTTGGTAGAAGGAGGCAAAGAAGGCGGTGTGATCGAGAGAGGGTACTCAGCTGACATATGAGGAGGTGTCTCAGGCCCTGAGCCGAGAGTTCTCCGAGCGGATCCAGCTGAGTTGGTGGAGTCGGATCGATGCTTTTGTAGTGCATGCCGCTGGGGATGTTACACGTCGGCGGAAGCTAATGGTGGGACTTCACTGTGACGCGATGTATCTGGGGGAGAGGGTGACCCGTTAGCATGGTCCGGGGTCCCTTCCTATGGTTTCGGTGGATCCACCTCCGCACATGCAGCATCCTTCATCGATACCGATAGAGGAGTTGGAGCGGTATAGACAGGACGCGTTCTATATCGAGTATGTCATAGAGGGTGCCGACTATGACATCTTCTTGAGGACGAGGCTGAGGAGCCCGCAGGTGCAGCACAGGGAGGGCGAGGGCCCTGGATATCCCTGAGACTACCCGCTCCCACGCGCTAGGTTGGCGTACGAGGGGCTGGATGGTTCCCGTAGGCAGTTGGTGATCCCTATTCCGGAGGAGCCAAGACCTCGGTACAGAGCGGACCCCAACGCTTTGGTGAGTGCCTTTGATTTTCTGCATTTGATAGTAGCATTCTGCAAATGTTGCATCTGTAATTTCTGTTTGTCTCTTGACGACTTTCCTGGTTTGCAGGTGTCCGGTCGTACGTACAATCAGGCCACGAGACAGTTGGACGGGTGGGCCAACTACGCTAGGAGGCTCGTGGAGTTCCTGAGGTGTAGTTCCCAGAGGAGTGCGACTGTTCATGAGCCGAGGCCGTCTAGGCCGAGAGGTTCGTCTGCTTCCACGACTGGTGGAGCGGAATTTGCGCAGGGATTTGGCCAGTTCTCGAGCAGAACGGCGGGATTTGGAGCTCGTCCTTCTTCGCACTCGGGGCATGAACAGGGAGAGTCCTCGAGTTCGCAGGCGCAGAGGCGGCCTTTCCCTTATTCCCGCCTGGAGGAATTTGGAGAGTACTTGTTCTCGACGGATCCGGCTGTTGCGGAGCAGTGCATCGAGTGCTAGGATGACGAGCAGGACTCCGAGTAGTCCTCCTTTATTGCTTTTTTAGACAAAATGTATGTATTGTCCAGACGATTTGACTTGTCATTGAAAAGGCGCCCTTGAGGCGGAACCTGTACTTTGCACATCTATTTAGTGATTACCTTCTTCTATTTTAGCAAATAAGCAAGTAGGTTGATCAAAAATAAATAAAATGGAACATGCACAAAAATTTGAACTGGTCAAAGTTTATGCCTATATGCACTGAAATTTAATTAATTGCACTGTTGCACGAGCTCGGGGCGGAAGTGGTGTTGGCAGTGGTTGATTGAAACCATGGGAGCACGCAGATTCAAGAAAGCATGAACAGGGCTTGGTTTGGAATTGTTTCCAATTTGAGAGCAGCTAGCTACAGAGTTGACCTAGTCAACTGCAGAAAGAGTCCGGCCGGACTGAGAATGAATTTCCAGAATCTTTTAAATTGCAGTTTCAGCTTTGCAATTTGTAAGAAACTGCGCGTTTGCTTTGATCAGTCAGCTGAATTCTCTCAAATTCCTAAAGGTTTCCTTCACTTTTTTCATGGCTCCATTTCCTAAGCTATCGTCTCAGATGCAAGAGCGATACTTGGAAAATTTCTAGTTGTGGGTACGGAACCACACGAGGCAAAACAAGGGGTTTTTCGAGGGCTGTTACGGGATGAAATTTGTTTTGGATTTGAAGGAGCTCATGCCAGATTGGGATCTTTTAAGAGTCGTGGCTCATTTCTGGGATATACGGAGGAATGTGTACAACTTCTCGTACAACGAAATCACTCCCACGTTCGAAGATTTTCGGGCCATTTTGGGAGGACCTGAGATGGAACAGCTAATTCTTCCTTATGCGGGTGGCATGGCCACTGTTGAGAAGTTAGTGTTTCTGCTTGGTATCTCGGCTGAAGAAGCATACGGGATGCTTATACGGAACACAGATTATGTCGACATTTTGGGGCTGCCCGATAGGTTAGCTGGTGTTGAGGGGAGCGTTTTTGCGTGGGACGCGTTTGCTCTGTGCGCGATTGCTACTTTGTTCACATTCACGTCCCTGGGTGTGTGCCATCACAGCGTACTGGACCTGGTGAGGCAGTGCCGGAATGGGGGAGACATCGTGCCTTTGGTCCTGGGCGAGACGTTCCTGGGCATAGGTCGGATGGCGACCGGAAGCCGACACATGTGGGGAGGGAGTCCCGCTATGCTTACCATGTGGTTGAGGGAGAGGTTGCAGATGATGCCCGAGGTGCCAATGTCTTATCATGCTTGGTCCTTTTCTCGACATCCTCTGGTGATAGGGGCAATCAGACTGAACTGGAGCTCTGGATGGCCAGACTCCGCACACATCACTTGCGATGGTGGGTTCCTCACTGGAAGCTACAGACTTGTCAGACCGCTCAGGAGGGTCTTCTAGTTTTCAGAGTACCGGGGTTGTCCCAGACGTCTTTCTACATTCAATCCTTGGTGCTGCGACAGTACGGGCTAGAGCAGGTGCCACTGACGAGTTTGAGTTATGCTGCTACCTTCGAGGTGGGATCTCTGCTGATGGAAGATCCTTCGACGCTATTGCTCCTCACACGGCTGTGGCAATATACGTCCTTTCCTGCCAAGGTTCTCTTTCACCGGAGAGGGGGCACTGTTGTGTCTACGCAATATCTGAACTGGTATAAAGAGTGTATGGGGGAGACACAGATGGTCATCTCATGGAGATGGAGTGAGCTGTTGGGTGTTGATTACCTTGACAGCTTGACTTTGAGGAGGGCCGAAGCGTGAGCTAACCCTCAGAATCGTACTGGGGATGACATGGCTGACTATGAGGCCAATGCTGATCGGGACGCCAATCAAAGCACGGTTATGATGACTCGAAGAGATGCGGCTCAAGATAGAGCTAGGGAAAGGGCTGCGTTGGTAGCTGCCAGTTTGACGGAGGCGTCGGGAAGGGTCCCTGAGCCAGGTAGAAGGACTACGGGAATATTCCCTGTGAAGGTGAAGAATACTCGTTGTGGAAAAGGGAAGGGGAAGAAGGATGAAGGACCAAGTACGGGAAACTAGGTTGACCTTGTTGTCCAGAGTATCCACCCACTGTCATTGCAGACACATTAACTGATTAATGTATTATTGTAGTTTTGCTAGCGTGTAGCGAGTCAAGAGTTGACCGTGCTTGAACTCATCAAAGATTGTTTTAACTGTAATGAATTTGTAGGTTAATTGAAAAGAGTTTTTCAAAACACAAGCAATTGATGCTTATTTGTTTTTTTTTTTTGAGACCGAACCAATGATGGCTGCCTACGTTCCCCTTTTACAATTGGACTAAGGGGCTCAGGTCACCATAGTTTGACACTTTAGGTGAATTTGAGAAAATTAAAGACAAAAGAAGTCCGACCCTATTTTTTACCTGGATCATTGTTGGGAATGTATCCAGTTGGGTATTACAAAGACAAAAGATTGTTTTAACCATAATGAATCTGTAGGTTAAATTTAAGAGTGTTTCGAAACACAAGCGATTGGTGTTGTATTTGAAATTTTATTTGTTTTTGAGACCGAACCAATGATGGCTGCCTACGTTCCCCTTTTACAATTGGACTAAGGGGCTCAGGTCACCATAGTTCGACACTTTTCTGTGAAATTTGAAAAAGTCGAAATGTGCGACCCTGTTTTTTTATCTAGACCATTTTCGGGAATGTATCTAGTTGGGTATTACTCTTTTAGCATTTTAATTTTATTGAGGGGTGGTGTATGGGGAAGGAGAGTTGACTCGTGCTCTTCCTCAATCGAAGTATCTGCGGAGCTTGCTTCCATTCACGGGGTTAATGAAAGGGTTCCCGTCCAAATCTGCTAACTACATGGCTCCTCCGGAGAAGATTCTTTGTACCACGAACGGTCCTATCCAGGTAGGCTCCCACTTTTCGAGGGGATTGGTCTGCGTAGGAGGCTTTTCCTTTAGCAACAAGTCGCCTTCTCTGATGTCTCGGATCTTGACTTTCTTATCCAATGCTCGGGCCATTCTACTTTGGTAGGCACGAGTATGTTCCATGGCTTTCAATCTGCGCTCGTCGAGTAGAGCAAGTTCGTCGTGACGGCTCTGTAGCCATTCAACCTCATTGATCCCGTTTTCCAAGAGGACTCGGAGGGATGGAATTTCCAATTCCACGGGTAACATTGCTTCCATTCCAAAGGTAAGTGCGAATGGAGTCTCCCCTGTGGCGGTTCTGACAGATGTTCTGTATCCCAGAGGGCTAGATGTAGCTTTTTGAGCCAGTCCCGACCTCTGGTGGTCATCTTTCTGATTATCATTATGAGAGTCTTGCTTGTTGCCTCTACTCCACCATTAGTTTGTGGTCTGTAGGGAGATGACTTGTGACGTGTGACTCTGAATTCGGTCTGCAGTTGGTCACAATCTCCTTCGAAGTGGGTCCCATTGTCGGATATGATCTCGTTAGGCCCTCCGTATCGGCATATGATGTTCTCTCTGATGAACCCAGCCACCTTCTTACAATTCAGTACCTTGTATGATCTGGCTTCTACCCATTTGGTGAAGTAGTCAACTGCGACTAGAATGAACTCGTGACCATTGCTCCTTGGTGGAGTGATTTTGCCGATGACGTCGATTCCCCATGTGGCGAAAGGCCATGGTGTAGTCATGCAATAGAGTTCGTGAGGAGGGATGTGATTGAGGTTGGAGAACCATTGACATTTGTCGCAGCTTCGGATGAACTGGATGCAGTCTGTTTCCATTGATATACAATAGTATCCCATACGGAGGATGATCTGTGTCAATGCTCAGGCGTTCATGTGCGGACCACAGGTTTCGTTGTGAACTTCGTTCATTAGCTCGCTGGCTTTTTCTTTATTTACACACCGAAGAGGGGCCCTTGGTGGCGCTTCTTGTACAATATACCCCCAGAATGACAAAATAGGATGCCAGGCGTTTTAATGCCATCATGTTTTTGGCTTTGATCCCTTCTTTTTATTTTCCATCTTCATTTGTGAAGGAAGCTTCTCCATTTTGGAGGTACTGGTATATTTGATTGTACTAGGGTTCGTTGATCGTTTCATTTTTTATTTCGATCTCACAGCAATAAGCGGGTGTTTCCCGTCTGCCTATTCTGAGGTTTTACTGATTTCCCATCGGGAATTTCGACAAGAGAGGCGAGGGTTACCAGGGAATCTGCGAAGCGGTTCCTGTCTCTTGGCAAATAATGGAAAGAGATGTCCTTGAACTGAGCAATGAGCTCCTCCATGTACGCGTGGTACTTCTGGAGGCCAGAATCTACCGTCTTTCATTTGTTGGACACTTGATTGATGATCAATGCTGAGTCTCCGTATACTTCCAGTTCTTAGATGTTGCGCTCGAGGGCGGCTTCCAGACCGGCTGCACAGGCTTCATATTCTGCTGCATTGTTGGTTGTTTCAAAATTCAGCTTGATGGATATGGGAGTATGCTCGTCCTTGGGATCGACAAGGAGCATTCCGATACCATTTCCCTTCTTGTTGGCTGCCCCATCGAAGAAGAGTTGCCAGCGGTTTACGCTGTCGAGTGAGAAGATTCTGTCGTCCGGGAACTGCGGATCAGGACCCTTGGGTTCACTTCTTGGGAAGTCTGCCAGCTAATCTGCCATTACTCTGCCCTTTGTTGATTTTCTGACCATGTACTTGATGTCGAACTCAGCCAGGAAGAATGACCACTTGGCTAGTCTCATTTACAGGGATGGCTTGTCAAAGAGATATCGGACGGGGTCCATTTTGGAGACTAGGAGCACTGACTGTGACTGCATGTAGTGTTTCAGTTTCCCGACTACCTATGCCAAGGCAGTACAAGTTTTCTCTAATGCTGAGTAGCTGAGTTCACTTCCTTGAAGCTTCCGGCTTACGAAGTAGATTGCATGCTCAACCTTGGAATCTTTTGGTTCTTGTGCCAGCATTGCTCCAATTGACGTGTCTGTTATATTCAAGTACAGGAGTAGTGGCTTGTCTTCATGTGGCGGGCACAAAATTGGGGGATTCACCAAGTATGTCTTGATTTTCTCAAAAGTTGTCTGGCACTCGGAGTCCCATTTGATGTCGGCATTCTTCTTCATCAGTTTGAACATTGGCTCGCAGAGAGTTGTCAACTGGTTGATGAAGCGACTGATGTACTGAAGTCTTCCCATGAAACTTTTTACTTCTGTCAGGGTCTGAGGCGGCTTCATGTCGATGATGGCTTTGATTTTCTTGGGATCGGCTTCGATACCTCTTTATGTAACCATGTACCCCAGTACTTTGCCTCGCTTGACGCCGAAGGTGCACTTCACAGGGTTCAATCTCATGGAGTGCTTTCTGAGTCTGTTGAAGAACTTCCTCAGATTTGTCATGTGCTGCATGTCTGATCCTCTGGAGTGGATGATCATGTCGTCGACATATACATCGATTTCCTTGTGAATCATGTCATGGAAGAGGGTTGTTGCAGCCCGCTGGTAAGTAGCCCCAGTGTTCTTCAGACCGAACGGCATGACCGTGTAACAGTATGTCCCCCAAGGAGTGGTGAAAACAGTCTTGGCTTGATCTTCCTGGGACATTTTGATTTGATTGTATCTGGCAAACCCATCCACAAAGGACTTTACCTTGAAATTTGCCGTGGTGTCGACTAGCATGTCGATGTTGGGCAGTGGGAAATCATCTTTAGGGCTGGCCTTGTTGAGATCCCGGAAATCCACGCAGCATCTGACCTTTCCATTGGCCTTGGTGACCGTCACGATGTTGGAGAGCCATATCGGGTATTCAATCACTCTGATGAAGCCAACTCGGAGCATTTTCTCAATCTCTTCTTTCACTTGCAAGGACCACACTGGCTTGATCTTGCGCAACTTCTTCTTGACAGGCTTGGATTCGGGATCCAGGGGAATTTTGTGCTCCACGATCGAGGGATCGAGTCCTAGCATGTCCCGGTATGACCAGGCGAACATACTCCCTAAGGAGGCTTATCAGGGCTTCTTTTTCTGCATCGGCGAAGAAACTGCCCACTTGTGTCTCTTTAAGCTCTTGCACTGACCCCAGGTTCACTTTGGTCATAACCTCTTCGGCAGCTTGGGCCCGGTTGTCCTCTCGGTCTACTACACGCTTGAGAACTTCTTTAACGTATTGTTCGTTTAATGTGTCTGCTTCTTTATCAAGTGATTCGTTATTAACGTCTTTTAAGTTGTTTGTTAACTTATCAGTTGTTAAAGTGTCAATGAGGGGATACTCCGAAAGATCACATTTTTCATTAGATGCGAACGGAAATACATTGTTGGCTACATTATCATAATCTTCCGGCGTAAGGCCGTTGGATGACTCAGAGGACTGGACTTTAACAAGGACTGACTCAGAGGGTTTGAGACTGAGTTTAGGGAGATGTAGGTGCAGGCCCAGCTTGTCTTCCAATTCGGCCTGGCTTGCCCTTAGTCCGGTGAAAGTTACCCAGTTCTTTAGTGGCATTGTTGTATGCTTGATGAGGGTTCGAGGATCGAGAGGCTTGGCTTCTGCTATCCCAATCATGGAGATCATGCTGTTTTCGGAGCCCAGGTCAATCAGGTTTGGCACCTCCATGACTTCTTCAAAAAGACTCTGTAGAGCGGGTCTACTGAGAGCGTCTTCTATGAATTTTGGTTCCTTCTGCTTCGGAGTTACTGTCTCGAATGTGGCCTCGGCGGCTGACCCGAACAGTCTGTTTCCCATGGAGAGTGCCTCGAGCTGCTCTTCCAAGTCTGGGATTCCCTTGAATGTGTACTCATGCTGGACTGTGGTGGCAATTGGTCCAGGCAGAGTTGTGATGTCGAGGAATGCTTCCCTTATCGGATTAGCCTTGAGTCCTCTGAAACGATTGAGGTACCGTGCTAGCTGTTCCATCCTTTCTGTAGTTTCTTTGCTGACTATCCCTGCTTCTTTCTCATCTTCATCAGTTCCACTTTCGGTCCCCTCAGTTCTGCTGTCGGTTCCGCTGTCGGTCCCCTCAGTTGTGCTGTCGGTTCCCTTGTCGGTCCCCTCAGTTTTGCTGTCGGTTCCCTTGTCGGTCCCCTCAGTTCTGCTGTCGGTTCCCTTGGTGAAGTAATGAGCGAGGTCGAAACTGTAAGGCCGGAGGTTGGGTGTGCCGTCGGAGGTTCCCCTTTTGCGGGCTGCTGCCTTGGTGCGGGCGAGACTCTTGTTTTCCCTGATGTCAGCTGGTGTTGGCACATAACCAAGCCCCTGGACCGTGGTGTGGTCCCTGACTTCGATGACTTGGTGTTGGCCTTGTAACCTTTTGTCGAGCCCCAGTCTTGGGATGAAGTTCATGAGTTTCATCATCTTCATGGCGGGAGGAATTTTGTCTTGAAACAGTGGAAGTCCACGCTGCATATTTGGATTTTGAATGTCTCATGAGTGAATCCAGTTAATGCCATGTCGTCATTATGCTTGATTTCTAACACTGGAATGTCGTTGGTGTTGGTCCCCTCGGTGGTGACGCTGTCGCCGTAGACTGTGGTTAGCTCGTTGCCTTGCATGAACTTGATGCACTGGTGAAGGGTGGATGCCACGCCATTGATTTGATGCAGCCAGGGTCGCCCCAGGATGGCTGTGAAAGTGATTGGAATGTCCAATACTTAGAATTCGATGGGGATCATCCGCTTGCCTAACCAGATGTTTAGAGTAGCAACCCCGAGAACTGTACGGGAAGTAGAGTCGTAGGCCTTGACAGTGTGGACTGAAGGCTTCAGATCTTTGGGCTTGATGTCAAGCAGGTCCATCATCTTGGCGGGCAAGACATTCATTCCGGTACCTTCGTCCACCAACACACGGGGAAGGTGACGCTCGTCCAGCTGGACTGTGATGTAGAGTGGCTCATTGTGATCAGCCCCAAATTTTGGAAGGTCCAAATCTGTGAAGGTGATAATGTTGCTATAGTGGATGTTTCCGATCATCTGGATGACTTCATCTGGGGTTGCGTCCACGGGGACCATGGTTCGGGCCAGACTTTCCTCTAGTTTAAGCTTGTGAGGATATGAAGATGTGAGTAGGGACCAAATGGAAATGTTCGCCTGGGTTTGATTGAGCTGAGTGAGGATAGGGTCTTCTTTCAGGGAACTTGTGTTATCGGGCAGGCAGGGTTGCGGTTCTGGCTCTGTCGGCTTTTTGGTGGCCTTAGGTGGTAATGCATGAATTTGACCTGATCGGGTCAGGACGCTGACATCAGGTTTGGTCCCTTCTGAACAGGTCGCTCTGAGCTGAGCCATAGTCAGAGGAGGATTCCTTGTAGCGTAGGGACATATGTCTTCCCTCAATTCATTGATTGTAGATGTGTTCCCGGGAGCTTCGACAGCTTTCCGGATTCTGTCCCAGGATACTGGCTTGGGTGCCTCCGTGGGGAGGTAGTTTATGGATTGCCGTAGCTGTTCGAACGGAAATGCGTAACAGTGGTTTCCAGAACTGAACTGTACGTTGCTGACCCTCCGGGGGAGGCTGGAGAGTTCTTGGTTCAAGCGAACAGTCTCCTTGATCTCTTCACGGTATACCGCGCTCCTTTCCTTCTTGCTGAGCATACTCAGGGCATTCTGGAGTTTGGTTTGGCGATACTCATGTTTTGCTAATTTTCCTCCACTCTTGGCCCAGATCAACTGTCTTGCAGTAGAGCCTGCGTCGAGAGTTAGCGCCTGCGTTTCTTCCCATGTGAGAATAGCCAGTGCTTCTTTGAACTGCATGCGGCAGTCTAGATAAACCTCCATCGGGGAGAGCTTTCCTTTCTGCTTTATCTGAGTGGCGGGTATATAGGAAGGTGAGTACACGGCTTCCCGAACATCTGCCCATGTAACTGGTTACTGTCCCAGTTGATCGTTTCTATAAACGAATGCCACAGTCTGTGGAATCTCCTTGAGCAGTTGTTGGAGATGTATTTCCATCTTTCTTTTGTTTTTGAATAGACCTTCCTCCCTCAGTTGGCCTTTTAGTTTGAGAGCGGAAATGATCTGTCCCCATCCTCCCAGGACCCTTGGGATTCCGGTTTTGTTGACATCATATCTGGCTTGGAAGAGAATGGTTTCATCGTCTTCGTTGTCGCTTTCATGGAGAACTTGCTTTCCTCGGGGAGATAAGCGCTGGTACTCATTCTGCTGTGTAATTCCATATCCTAGGTCGTCGGGACTGTTGATCGCCCTCGCTGGCCGGAGGGGGTTGGATGAGAAAAGGCGGTAGTCCAGGAAGTTGTCGTGAGCAAAACCCTTGAGGTCGAACTGGTCTAGAGTGGCCTCTAGCTTTCTGTCTGAAGTGCTTGTGACACATTAAGGGCTTGGTCCATGTGGGTCTTTTGAGCTTGGTTTTCATCCCAGAGACGGTTCTCATGAGCGGCTAGTTCCATGAGGGCTTTCCTTGCGAGAGCTAAACAGTCTCCGTAGGTGCGCGCCGTCTGACTAGTGTCTAGAACTGTGATCACATCCAAATCCATGATTGGCGGAAACACTTGGATTATGTTGACGACGGAAGTCGGGCTGGGATATTCCATGCGACCCTCCTTGACCTCGGTTACCAAGAAGTTCGCCCATATCGGCTTGATTAAACCCACGGGGGTGTTGAATTCTGCGATGTTGATAGTCTCGTGATCTCGCTGGATTGACAAGTCTATCATAGCTAGCGGTTTGCTGGCGGGATGCCTGAATCCGTGGCCGTGACGACTGGGAGCAGGATCGAACTAGAGCATGTTGATGCTAAGGTGATCATTCCTTTCATCGGAAGCTGGATCTGTCTTGCGGGGAAGACTCTTGCAGTTGTTTTCAGGGTGGCTACTGGAAGCGTTCCTAAGGTTGATCTGATTAGTGACAGGGTGAGGAGCTTTGTCTCCTTTGCTGTTGCTCTTGGCCTTGGCGGCGCTTGTGGCTGTAAGTTTGACTGACGGCACGGGTCGGTTGCCACTGGGGCTGGTAGCCGAAAGTGATGATGAGCTCTGAGCTCGATTGGCCAGGGCCTCATTTACCATGAGCAGGCAGTCGTCGAGGGTAACTTTGGCATTGCAGAATCTGATAATAAGGACCGGATCCTTGGTATCATCGGGATATCTGGAAAAGATGATGTTGACGAAGTCGTCGTCGGTCACTTGATCAGAGGGGTTCTTTGTCGTGTCAACCAGTTGTTTCTATTCGCCGGATAACTGCCTATACGGGATGTTGAGCTTGACAATTTCCATGGTATTGGAGCCATGGTTGTAGGTGACATCATCGGAACTGGTGCCGTCCTCGAAACTGAGCATATGTATGTAGGGATCTGCCCGCGGATCTGCCGCGTCCTCGACTCCGAAGAGTCCTGATTCATCTCTGTCTGACAGCTCAACCTAGACGTAGGGACGTCTCGCATCCTGCTGCGCAGCTGGAGCTGCTAGAAAAACATCATGCCCTTAGCTGGAGAAGAGGGGTTCAGCGGGTAATTCCTCGTGGAGGACGTCCCATACGACTGCCATACATTCATCACGAGTGTGACGATGCTTGTTAACCTTTATCACGAAGATTTCCTCACCTAGCGGGGCCAGAGAGTAGGTTTGAAGGATGCTGACAAATCTTCGATCGGAGACAGGGGGTTTATGTGCCCGCATCATGGCGATGCTCAGGGTTTCTTTCCAATCTGCTTCCAAGTGTCGAAAACGGCTGTTGAACTTGATGTATTGGACTACTTCAGGGTCTGCCTGCTCGAGGACGTTGACATAGTTAGCATCTCCGGACTCTGAGGGATTCTGATGAGATTTGCCCCGATAGTCCCTTGGTTGATTTGAAGGAGGTAGCCCCAGTGCCTGGCTGCGGGCACGCTTGGTTGTTGTCTCGGCTTCGTTCCCTATGAGGAAACTGTCCCCTCTGATGACTTCAAGATCTCCCTGCCAGTTAATGAACTTGACGCATTGATGGAGAGTGGAAGCTATGGCTTTCATGTGATGTAGCCAAGGGCGTCCCAACAGAGCCGTAAATTCGGACGGAATGCCCATCACGTGGAATTTTGCTGGCACCATTTGGGTTTCGAACCAGAGCTCCAGAGTCACCGTCCCTAGGATGGGATGAGATGTGCTGTCATAGGCTTTGATAGTCTGGGTTGATGGAATCAAGTGGCCTTCGTCGATGCGTAGGGCTCGCATCATGCTGAGAGGGAGGACGTTAACGGCTGAACCGTTATCTACCAATACTCCGGGGAGGGATATGGTGTTGAGCTTGAGAGTGATGTACAGAGCTTCATTGTGCCTCTAGGCATCTCTCGCAGGTCCTCGTCACAGAAAGTGAGCATACTGCCATACAGTCGGGAATCATAGATCTGGTCTCTATCCGGAGAAAGAGAGTCATCAAGCCATCCGTTTCCTGTCTTCCTCTTGCGAGGTAAAGCCTTTGCTGGTGCCTCAGGATTGTGTTGAGGCTGTTTGTGGTGGTTGCCGCCCTTGGTTAGCGCATTGATTCAGTGCGAGTGCCAAACTGACTTTGATCTTCCTTTACCGGCCCGTGCTCTGAAGCTGGACAAATTGAACCTTGGCTGATCCCGCGGGGGGTTAAACTTCTGACTAGCAGTAAGATTACCAAGATCTGAGGTATTCCGGAGCCCTGAGGCTTGAACTCTGGTGTCAGTAAGACTTTTCGGCTTTCCCACCCCTGTCTGCTCTAAAGAAGCATGGCCTGGAGGAAGGGAGGACTGGCTGGAGTAGAGTACGTAGTAATCGAACCTCCCGGATGGCTCTCCGAGGGTAACCACACTGGTGTCTCCAGCTTCATATCTTTCTCTCAGTCTCTGTTGAGAGGACTTCTTCTTCTGTTTTATGGGGGAATTACCCCTGATCATGTCTTGGGACTCATACCCCAGGCATGCAGAGTAGTCACAAACATCGTAGCTGATGTGGACATTCGATGAGGATTCGGCTAGAAGAAGCGGAGGAACTGGCTCTGCGGCAATCTTCTTGGGCACCCATTCAATGGAATTCACATTGCTGTTGTTCGGAAAAGGGTTTCCCATTGTATTAGGTCTACGGGGACGCTCCAACTTTCCTTCCTTTATCAGATTCTGAATTACGTACCGTAACCCCACGCAGTTGTCAGTGGTATGGCCATGATACTGATGGAAGGCGCAGTACTTGCTCTTGTCAGCATTGACTACGGGATTCTTGGGTTTGTAGTTTGCAACGGGTTTGAGGAGACCTTCCTTGATTAACCCTTCCAGCATCTTACTCAGCGGCATGTCCAACTTGTCGAAGTGTATGGCAGGCTGCTTCGAAGTGGAGTTGTTGCTTTGTGGGACTGGGTTTCTGTTGCCCGACTGCTGTCACTGATGGATGTAGTTGATAGACGTATCTTTCCCTTTGCCGGGGGCCGGTGCGGGATTGAATGCAACTGCTGATCGGTATCTGTATGGCAGTGTAGTAGCCAATTTTTCCTTGAGATCCTTCTCGAACTGTGAGCCGGCATTGACCATGGCCCGAAGATCTCGGAAGAAGTGATGACTGATGAGAGTTCTGATGGACGGTCTTAAGCAGGACTTGAAGATCCGCATCTGTTCATCCTTGGAGAGTGGCTCCATGATCTCGGAGAGTTTCCAACTCCACCTCTTGTAGAATTCTCTGACGCTTTCATCTACTTTCTGCTCGGTGGTAATTAAGTCCTCACGACTTGTTTCCCACTCTAAGTTAGATCTGTACCGCTCTAGGAAGATGTTACTGATCTGATCCTAGGTGTGGCGATCTGCAGGCTTGACCCTTAGGAACCATCGTAACGTTGAACTCTTGAGCGTATGCTGTAAGTGATCGGCCATTTGCTGTAGGGTTGCTCCTTTCGCTCTCATGCCGAGAACGTAGGTGTCGACGTGCGTTTGAGGACATTCGGTTCCGTCGAATCGGTCCATCTCCAGCATTCTGAACTTGGCAGGGAGAGGCGTGACCATTCTCGGATCTGTGGATTTGAGCGTTTCCTGCTTTGAGCTGCTCATGGTGGCTTTCAGGTCTTTCATCTGTTCGACCATCCAGGCTAAGGTTGGGTCCAGTGGTGGACTTTGAGGCTCGGCGTCGGGTGCTACCATGTGAGCGGTAGTGGTTGGAGGTGAAAGGCTTGATATATGGGGATATATGGGAGCCTTTTTTGGACTGTATCGGAGTTTGTCCCCAGTGTTTTGGGATTCGTGTATAGGCAACGGGATGAACCCAGGAGGGTATTGAAGGAGATTGGCATCCGTTTGAGATGGTCCAGCGGTGCGCTGGTGGTACTGAGTAATGGGAGTAGCACTGGCTTGGCCATATATGGCAGGGTTGCCCTGAGAGGTGGCAACGTGAAGCCTAGGTCAGCTGTTTCCTTGGTTCGAAGGCATCCCGTAAGTTGGCGGGGGAGGAACCTGATTGATGGTTTAAGGAACTGGCTTCGGGGAATCGTCGTCCTCGACCAGGACGAAAGTACCGTCTGACTGGGGGATAGCTGCTATGCCTCGCTCATTCAGAAGCTGTACCACGAAATTCTGCTTATCTTCTTTCTGCCTCTTGTGAACCTCACAAGCCCGGATGGCTTCTTTCAATGTCATATCTATTACCGGTGACGGGGGTCCTTCCCCATCACGATTTCTCGGTGAGCTAGACATGTCGGATATTCTGGCTGAGGGAACTGAGGGAACCGAAGAACTGTCTGACGCTGCCGTAACTGTGATTCTGGCGAGGCGCTGACCCGGAAATCTGAACCACTTTCTGCTCGCTGCAGGGAACGAAAGGCAGGGTTTAGGTTTCGGAAAAGGGTATTTGGCTCAAGGTTTCGGGCTTGTGCAATGTGCAGTTACCGATTAATGTTTACTTAACACGCGTTTTCTCAGAGTCCTAATCGGTTGCAAAAGATCGTGTCTTCTTTTTCGCAACTAACCTAAGGCTCTAATCAGTGGATCTCGTCACTACGTTTATAAGCCCCTCGTTTCCATTTGTAGATCATCTTCTCGGGACGGACAATCCCGAGCGAGGGTCCTATAAGGCAAGTGAGTTCCATCGACAAGGGAAAAAGTGAACTTAAGGCTAGCTGATCACGCAAACTTCCAACGTATGTGACGCACGGGCCACGGTCGAAGTCAACGTCCTTAAGTTAAGGCGGGGATCGTGCCAAAATTTCGGCATGACCTCTCCTGACTCGCTTGCGCGAGGGGCCTTAGCTTTTGGCGTTGGCCAAGTTGTGGCTGGCACGGTGCATACGGTGAGGGTTTGGCGACACCGTGTCACATTGAACCTTCGGATATATTTTTCGGCAGAGCTCCGCGTCAAAGTCAAGGCTAAAAAGCGCAAGACTTCGGGTTGGGGAACGACCTTCGGTCTCAATCTTTCGAGCTTGACTCGTGGCGGAACTCGGCGTAAAAACATACACTTGGGCTTTATGACACGTGCTAAGCCAAAAACCAACCGGGGTCTTGGACGAAGTGTGACACAAAGAGTGCATGGCTTACACGGGCTAGGATGGGCTGTTTGGGACGACCCCGTGCGCGCTCGAAAGGTGTCTAGCAGACCAACCGAGCTACAACTGAACGGTTATCCCGGGTAACGGGTCGTAGTGTGCAGTGTACCGAGGCAGCAAGTGCACGTGAAGTGCGGTGTACCGAGGCAGCAAGTGCGAGTAGTGTGCGGTCACTAAAATTCTTTTTTTGAGTAAAAACAGATATTTTTCAGAATGTGTCTTAAAGAATTTTATACACAGATCAAAAGATATCATGAAAATCAAGCATGAATGGGAATGCACAAACATGGTATGATTTTGAAAAGACGATAAAGTAATGCCCTGAATGAAAACCGTTCGAGGTTTAAAGTAACACACGCACACAAAAATGAGGAAGGTTAAGCGAAAGTTTGACCCACGGAAGTGAATGTGCGCTCGCCGAAAAATAAATAAGGGAGTCGCCACGCCGTTTTTAAGAGGAAACATTGAAAACCTTTTAAAATGAGAAAATTGGTTCGGGGGTCAAGTTACGTGTTGGGAAGAACCGAGAGTTCACCCAACATGCCTCGTCCATAGACGAGTCTTTCAATGTTCAACATTCAAAATCATCCAAACGTGTGTGCAAAGTGTATAACAAGAATATGTATAAAATGCATAAGAGTGCTTTGTTTTATTAATCAACAAATGGGAAAATACAACTTGTAAGCCATTGACTCTGGGAGGCCACGTCCCATTTTACATCGAGGAACAATACTTACAACTGAAATGTGGTCTCTGTAGAGAGTCACTTGTGTCGCGTGACACAGGACTCCAACTGTCCAATTGTGTCGCGTGACACGAGTTAACCATCTGCAAGAACCTTACAATGTGAGCACAGATCCAACAGAGAGCAAATCAAATCCCAACACAATATCTAAACAACTCAGAAATCAACGAATTCATAATTGATTGACCAAGGGGATGTGGATATAGGGAGATCCACACTCCCTTGGCCAATAGGCAATAAATTCAACAAACTCACATCATGAACATCAATTGCATCCAACCAAACACATTAAACAGAGAGATCGGCAGTTGGGACTTGATAATTGAGGACGAATGGAGTCCAATTGTCAAGTCCAAGGAATATCAATTGCAATGAAACAAATAAACAGTAAATGTGAGATAGAGGTGAGGGAAGTCGTTACCCTCGTAGTCCAGGCTCTTTCTACCACGTTAGGTAGAAAGATCTTTAATCGTCTTCAAGGAACAAAAAAATGCTTGCAGATTGAATTGGCTGTGAAGCTTCAAATGCACTGAACGGACTTGGGACTTGGAACAATAGGGGACGGCGGCAACCGGTTTAGGGGAAAAGCTCAACCATCGAGAAATTAGTTTTCGGGCTTGGCGCTTGTTGAAGGGTGATACATCGGTAGGTTTTGATCGGAATTCGTAGGGAGAGTGGTGGTAGTTGATAGCTTAGGGCTGGAACAGAGGAGTAGCTTCAACGGTTGGAGAGAGGAAGGGGGCCGGGCAAGGTGAAGGAGATTGGGGTTGGATTGGGTTGTGGTTTAGGTACAGAGAGAGGTCCAGTGGGGATTTGACCGGAGAAGATGGTGGGGTTTTGGTTTGGGTGAGGTCGCCGGTTGATTGGGGTTGAATTGGTTGTCGATTGGATCGGGGAGAAGGCAATTGGGATAGAGGGAGGTCGCCGGTTAATGGAGGTTGAAGTTGGGTGAATTCGCCGGAGAAGGAGAGCTAGGTTAGGGAGCTTAGGGAGACGGCAATGGAGGATTTGCGTTTCGTGCGTATAGAGAGAGAGAGAAGAGAGAGAGGGTGATTTACGGATAGAGAGGGAAAGGGTGAGGTCTAGAGAGAGAGGCTGAGTGTGTGAACTGTCTGTTGTTGTTGTGAGAGAGTCCTTTTACAAAATGAAAGCATTTTGGTATTTAAAGCGTGATTGGGAAATTGGATTAATTGGTCGCACGACCCAACGCTCCGCTTTTCCATGCCTCAAGTTGTCACACGACTGGGAACGCCCGTAACTGATTATGGCGCCAAAACCAGATTCTGGAACATTCCGGGTTAATTCCCAAGAGGTCCAAACTGATTAATTCCTTTTAGGTCCTTTTGTCCGGGAAAAATACTAAAACTTACTTCCTTCGCGAGAAACTTATAAAATGTTTCCGGAAGTCTCGAAACGGACCGGGAATTTACCAAAATGCCCCTCAATGCAATTTTATTACATTAAAATGCATCTAAAAGGGTTGCGAATTGGATTGGCATACTCACAGAGCCCCTCGGCAACGTCACTTTTGGAAGAAGTGAGGTTGTCGATAAAAAGGACCCAATCTCAATGAGCAGCAGGGGGATAAGGCGACGGGCTAGAAGGTGAACTGGGGAAATCGGGTGGCTGGACCTTTCTGAGAAAGGATTCCTACATATCCCTTAAAAAGGGAATCAAGCCAAAATGTGAGAACGTACGGCGTCTCGAACCAAAGCGAAAATGACATGAGACATACGGTGCCTCGAACCGACTTTGAAAATAACGCGAGACATACGGTGTCTCGAACCGACTTGCAAACGACATGAGACCTACGGTGTCTCGGACCACTTTTGAAAATGATGTGAGACCTATGGTGTCTCGAACCGATTTTGAAAATGTTGTGAGATCTACGGCGTCTCGAACCACTTTTTGAAAATGAAGTGAGACCTACGGTGTCTCGAACCACTTTTTGAAAATGAAGTGAGACCTACGGTGTCTTGAACCAATTTGAAAATGAAGTGAGACCTACGGTGTCTCGAAGCAATTTGAAAATGATGTGAGATCTACGACGTCTCGAACCACTTTTGAAAATGTTGTGAGATCTACGGCGTCTCGAACAACTTTTGAAAATGTTGTGAGATCTACGGCGTCTCGAACCACTTTTGAAAATGTTGTGAGATCTACGGCTTCTCGAACCACTTTATAAAATGTTGTGAGATCTACGGCGTCTCGAACCACTTTTGAAAATGTTGTGAGATCTATGGCGTCTCGAACCACTTTTGAAAATGTAGTGAGACCTACGGTGTCTCGAACCACTTTTGAAAAATGTTGTGAGATCTACGGCGTCTCGAACCACTTTGAAAAAGACATGAGACCTACGGTGTCTCGGACCGATTTGAAAATGTTGTGAGATCTACGGCATCTCAAACCACTTTGAAAATGACATGATACCTACGGTGTCTCGGACCACTTTTGAAAATGTTGTGAGATCTACGGCGTCTCGAACCACTTTTAAAAAATGAAGTGAGACCTACGGTGTCTCGAACCAATTTTGAAGATACCTCGAGACCTACGGTGTCTCGAACCGATTTTGAAAATGACACGATATGATGATTTGACGCTTGAAGGAAACATGCGTTCATACCTGTGCTGTGCTCACCTATAGCTGCCAGAGGGTCTTAGACTACCATTGCTGCTTCTGTTCTGCTGGGGATAAGTGTAGCTGCCAGGGGGCTCACGCTACTGCTTTCCTTTTGTTGGTAGTTTACTGGTTTTGCCTAATGCTGGATGGTCTTTGTTGACTGTTGCCTTTTGTGTCCTGAGCTTTGCTTAGTAAGTTGGGGACCTTGCTTGCCAGGGAGCGGGTTTTTTGCTTGTGCTTTGGGGCCATTTGATCTTGGAACTTTACTTGCATATGGAGCGGGTTCCTCTTGGTGCTTTAGGGCCACTGTTCTGGGAACTTTGCTTGCCAGGGAGCGGGTTCCTCTTGGTGCTTTGGGGCCACTTGTCTCGTTGCGCACTGCTGGGGAGACTTACATAGGTACGGCTTCTTTGTCTCGGTTCTGCTTGAGGGTTAGTCTTCGAGGTTTTTGCTCTGCTTGATCGTTGTACCTGCGGGGGAGGATGTCGGTGCCGGAGGGTCTTAGGCTATAACTGCTTGTTGGGGGTAGCTCTCGAGGGTTTCATGCTACCATTGATTCTGCTGATAATCATGGCTGCCGAAGGGACCTATACCACTTGTCGACGCTTGCTGGGTGGCCATTCACGGGACGGTATTTGCAACATAGGCTTTGAAGTCGACGGGACTGGTAATCATTATTGCTTGAATTCTGAGGCAGCTGGGGCTCTTTCTCTTTGACAAGCATTGCTTGGAGACTGGGGCAGCTGGAGCTCTTTCTGATGATGCTGGTGAGATCGGATGACTGGACCTTTGGAGAAAGGATTCTTACGTATCCCTTAAAAAGGGAATCAAGCCAATTCGTAGTTCTGGGCCTTATGAAGATAATAGAGGCGGGGTCTGCCACCTGTGGGGTTTGGAGTCCCTGTCCAAGATCGTGATTTGAGGGGCAGTCCTCACGATCACCTTACGATCACCTGATTATTGTACTCTGTGAGGGGAGACATGACACTCTAGACACTTTGCATTTTATTTAACCTCTTGCTTATGCATTATTAATCTTTGGTTGCACAAGTCCATCTCAGCTAGGTATGGAAGGGAAGTGAGGGTTTTGCACGGCTTGATGAGCGGATGTGTAGGTAGCCATTATGCTATGAGGGGTCGTGTATAGGACGAAAGTGTTTATGATGGGGTGGACCCTCTCCCATGAGTGATGGTGTATGGATGATACGGTGCAACTTAGGCAAGTCGGGGACGCTCCCGGGAGTGCAAATTGCAGCAGGTCCGTTGCTAGTGAGAACAGAGTGTATCGCGCGTCTGAGACAGCAAGCAGAAGAGGGTGTGCAGAGAACGATCCCGGCTTGGCAAAGCCCCAATTGACAGTGCAAAGCAAACCTGGAGGGAATCTGGTAAGGAGAGCAGAAGGGATACCTTAACCAAAGCCCCAGCTTGAGGAAATTCCATGCAGCTTCGTCGCAGGCAGAGTCATCTTGTGGCCAAAGAGGCAACTCATCATTTCAAATCGCAGTCAATCAGTCGCTGGACAAGACTCGGAAATGTTTTACGCGCAGGGGCGCATCTTTTCGAAAGGTGGGAAATGAATCTCGAATTTTGTGTATGACACTCTCGCTTTTGGGTTTAACTCTTTTGGGAGAGTATAAGCATCACAAGGTGTGGAATAGTGTATGGAAGCCCCTGCTGACCGAAACAGTGTTTAGCTCTATCTTCCTATGATGTAGTAAGAGAAGACTTGTCGAGACACTTGAAAACTTGTCTTATTCGTGATGATCACAAAGCTGCTTAAAACCCTTTATTGATGTTTGGGTTAGTCAACCACCAAAGCCGATATGAGCAAATATTTCAATCAATCCTGAGGAGAAAACCCACTGATATCAAGAATCAAACTTGGAAAGATGAACAGTGTATAGGGACGGCCTTTGCTGAAACCAGATTTTCTGAGATTTGTTTGTGATTTCGACCGGACCAGTTATGGTTGCCTACGTTCCCCTCCTTGGGAGGAGCTCAGGTCGCCGTAGTTCGGGCTTTATCCCGAATGAAAAGAATGAACGGTGAAATTCGGGGATGTGAGGACCTTTTAGGATTTTGAGACTTGAAAGAACATGTCCTCTTGGAGTGTTGATGGGAGACACGGATGTGAAGCCCCAGTGGGACATCCACGGCAAGTGCTTGCGGAGGAGAAATTAAATATGCTCACATGCAACGTCGAATGAACGGAGGGAATTTGCACAATCTTCGCTTGATGTCCTGAAACTGCTATCTGGTAGGAACTGCGACTGGGTTTCAGGGTTTCGATCGGTCTTCGGGTGATTTGGGATATCATGACCTCTTAAAATGAGAGGTCGGCTAGGCCTTTTTCTGACTGGACCTCTAAAGATGAGAGGTTGGCTCTTGGGTATGTGTTTGGGATTTCTAAGGCGAGGGAATTCATGATTGCATCTTCAATGCCTCTAAGAATGAGAGGTCAATCTTGGCTTTGGCTAAAGGCAAAGGTAAGAGTAATGGTAATGGGACTGTACTCTAAAATCGAGAGGACGGCTTGGGATCGGTTAGAGGTAATGGTGAGGGACATCCGTGATGTCTCTTTATTCACTCTGAGACTCCTCTAGAGTAACGATCAGATCCTTTGACTTTTGCTTTTGAGAGGATCGCTGGGGACTAGGCTCTCTTTCTTTTCTTTTCTTCTTTTTTTTTTTACTTTCTTTTTGTCTCTCTCTTTTTTCGACTTTGACTTTGAGAGGAAAATTTCAGCTAGTCCCCAGGATGGATCATTGCCTTCCGTTGTTCTTGAGCTTGGAGACAGTCGATCTTCTTTTGACTCACGGGAGTCTCAAGGATAGTCCCTCTTCTTCTGGCGATGGCTAAACGGGTTTCAAAGCGTGCCGGTCTTGAACCGAAGGGGTATTGTTTAGTGAGGGTGAGGTAATGATTATCCTAAGGGTGAGAGGTTTCAACCGCAGTCCCTACCGGATGATCCGAATGAGATTGAGTCTTCATTGCTTCCTTAAGCTTACTTTGAGGAAGATCTATGCAAATTCATCGAACAACGAGATTATGAAAGAGGTGTGAGCATATGGGATGCAATTTGAGAAGGATATCAGTCAGTTTTCTCACTCCGATCAATTTAAACATTAGCCATTTCAAAGCGTTGGTCGGTGAGCAGCACAAGTGATCATTTGGAATAAGACCATTTCTATTAAGTGTAACGTAGGTGTGCAAGTAATGTCTCGAGTCTAGCAAGAGTAGAAACAAATATTTTATTTATTGAAATAAAAGACTCATAACATGGACTTGACAGACTCGTGACCACATAAAAGACACTCTAGAACCTACGACGCTGACTGATTGACTCCGCCGCTTTCGGGTGGGATAGCCTCTGGGCTTCTGCTGATATCACAAAAGAAGATCGGGGACAACATTGGGGCGAGCCTTCTCAACCTTTCCATCATCAACAAGTCTTTGAATGGCCTTCTTCAAAGGGATGCAGTCATTGGTGGTTTGGCCCGGATACTGGTGATATTGGCAATATTTGCTATGATCCAAGTCCGGATTGGGTTTGGTGGGGTTGTAGTTATCAAGTGGCCTGATCATTCCCTGTCGAACCAATCCGTTGAAGGCCTCTTCGGTTGTCATTCTGAGATCATCAAACTGATACTGCTTACGGGGTGGAAACTGCTGCTTCTTCTGGTCTCTTGCTTGTAGATTATTGACACTGTTGTCGATGGACATTTCTTTTGCTTTGGGGGCCGTTAGACTTGCCGCTCTGTGTCGAAATCCACCATTATTGCCAACATTGGTGTTTGATGCAAGGTTAAAGAGTCTGTTTTCGCTGCGGGCTCCCATGCCTACCATTTCCCTCAAGTCAGGATACCAACCACTTCTGATAGCTTCACAGAGAACTGGCTTCACACAAGATAGAAAGATGTCCTTTTGATCCTGCAGCGGGATTGACTCAGAGAGTTCATTCAGCTTAGCGTTCCACCTCTTGTAGAACTCGGTGATTGACTCATCCTGTTTCTGAATTGTACCGACCAAGTCATCCCTGGTTGTGCGCCATTCAAGGTTTCCACGGTACTTTTCAAGAAAGGCTTCAGTGATCTGATTCCAGGTAGAACGAGCTTCTGACTTAAGAGCTAGAAACCATGTCAATGCAGGACCTTTAAGTGTGAGATGAAAGTGCTGAGTCATAAACTCGGGAGTATAACCCATTGCTCCCATAGTCATCACGTATGTGTCCACATGAGTTTTCGGGCATGCCGAGCCATCAAATTGTATTTTGGGCATCTTGAACTTATAAGGGAGAGGCTCTACTTGCCTTGGGTCAACAACCTTAAGTCCACTTGATCCTGCCGTCAACTTGTCAATTTGTTGTTGCATCTATTTTAATAACGCAATCACCTCTGGGGTCATCCCCGGGAGCTGAGGAACAGAGGGAGCGGCAGTTGAATAAGGCTCAAAGCTGGCTGATTGGACCAGAGGTGGCTGAACTGACCCGGATGCTGGAGCTGGCAAATGATTAAATTGACCGGTTGGGAAATTCTGATTCTGCGGGAAAGCACCGGCAGGCCTGTAAGGAATTGACCCCGGATGTTGCATAGATGATGGGCCAAATCCAAAAGCTGAATCCATTGAAGGCTGAGACATATATCCTTGAGACTGAGGCTATCTAGTAGGAAACTGCATAAATCCATCCTGGCTGAACTGATTCCCGGAGTAATGGTGCTGGTTCGGATACAGGGCGTTACTCTGGAAGTGAGGACCATGAGACTGACCTTGCTGATATTGAGAACCTGGAAACTACAGAACTTGATTGTTCGGATGCTGGGACCCACATTGGCTTAGAGGCACGGAAGCATTGGGAATGGGTGAGGAGGCCAAATCATGGAACATTGGCTGTGGTCCACCAAAACCAACTTGAGAGTTCACCGGCAGCCCCTGATTCTGAGCATAACTGAATTGTACACCTTAGGTCTGAGGCTGAAAAGGGAGAGAAACATTCCCGGCTCCTAGATCAGTGTCATTAACCTCAGTAATCTCTTCATAAGTTCTATCAGCGCGTCGGATCACAACAATACCACGGCTTCTCATTGCTTCTACGAACTTAGAATGTGCTGCCTCTTCCCTGGCTTGAGCGAGTAATTGAGTCTCACGCTCTCTAGCTAGAGCGGCTTCATAATTAGCCCTCATCTCTTCCATAGACAGACTATGCATGACTTGTTGATCCGCGGCAGATGAATCCTCAGATTGAGTGGTCATACTCTTCTCTGCACTAGACATCTCTGAAATTGAATCGGATGCGAATTCTGCTGAAATTGCAACTTCCTCAAGATGCGAACTAAATGAACACCGGAAATCGGATCGCGCACCCAACTTGCCTTATCTGGAGAGGAGAGAGCGTGTATAAGGAGGAGGGTATAGAACTTTGAGGTGGTATGGGAGAGGTAAGAGCGGGAAAGGAGACGGACTCGTGCAACACTTTATTAATCTTCAAGTAGAAATTGGTGTTTTAAGTCCTAGAGACGGTTGGAAAAGGCTAATCCTTTATTTCACGCAATCTAGACCTCGGGGGAACCCTAGGGACACATCATCCACAAATACACCAAATGTATTGGTTCCAAATTAATAATAGGCAATAATACCTAAACAAAACCAAAGCATTTATGGGACGGACGAGCACCCCCAATTTCTGGAGAAATTTGGGCAGCATAACGGGTATTCCTGAAGAATTTCAAGGAAAAATCCGGCATGACCTCTCTTCGGTGCACGTTGACAAGGCGACATGATATCTCGTTAGAACATGCCGTGGGAATGACATTTCCTTTCGTGAAATCATGTTGCGTTGGCAACATGCCCATACGTGCTAGGTTTTGGGGGAGGTACGAAGGTCTATTAAGAATTTTGAAACAACTCTTTTTAGTGTATTTGAAAATGGCGTGTCAAAAACCAACCGTTTTGGGTGAGGTTTAAATGTGTGGCGCCACCTATAACGTGCTAGGGGGATAGGTTTGATATTAGGCGCTCAAGCGTAGGCGAATTTCATGGTCGTCCGCGATGCCGTCAATCGCACCCGAGGGTTCTAGATCTACGTGGTGTAGTGTGCGGATGACTATCTTCCTTTATTTGCGAAAATGATTTTTTTTTTAATTTTTTTTTATTATTATTATTTTATTTGAAAAGGGGTGATAAAAGAAAAAACAACACACACACGCCCCACAGAGTATAACAATCAAATGATCAAAATATAATTATGGGGGACTGGCCCACATCACAGCTGAATTGGAACTCACAACCTGCAGAGTGGCCACTTCTGTCGCGTGACACAGGACTGATGAGGCTAGCTATGTCGCGTGACAGAAGGAGTCACCTTTCCAGAATCTGAACAAAAGCAGCATAAACAGCCCCAGCCTCCAAGCACAATGTCATATCTCAGCCCCAGTACCAGCATAAATAAAGAGGGACACAAGGGGGAACAGGAATACAGCAAAGCAATAAAATTCATTTTTGGCACATAGAATGTAACACAACCAAGTACACACAAATGAATGAAATGGACGTTGAACAATAACGAAAGTTTGACCCACTTTTGAAAAACAAGTTTCAAGTCCCCAGCGGAGTCGCCACTGAATGTGCGCTCGCCGAAAAATAAATAAGGGAGTCGCCACGCCATTTTTAAGAGGAAACATTGAAAACCTTTTAAAATGAGAAAATGGGTTTGGCGGTCAAGTTACGTGTTGGGAAGAATCGAGAGTTCACCCAACACGCCTCGTCCATAGACGAGTCTTTCAATGTTCAACATTCAAAATCATCCAAACGTGTGTGCAAAGTGTATAACAAGAATGTGTATAAAATGCATAAGAGTGCTTTGTTTTATTACTCAACAAATGGGAAAATACAACTTATAAGCCATTAACTCTGGGAGGCCACGTCCCACTTTGCATCGAGGAACAATACTTACAACTGAAATGTGGTCTCTGCAGAGAGTCACTTGTGTCGCGTGACACAGGACTCCAACTGTCCAATTGTGTCGCGTGACACGAGTTAACCATCTGCAGGAACCTTACAATGTGAGCACAGATCCAACAGAGAGCAAATCAAATCCCAACACAATATCTAAACAACTCAGAAATCAACGAATTCATAATAGATTGACCAAGGGGGTGTGGATATAGGGAGATCCACACTCCCTTGGCCAATAAGCAATAAATTCAACAAACTCACATCTTGAACATCAATTGCATCCAACCAAACACATTAAACAGAGAGATCGGCAGTTGGGACTTGATAATTGAGGACGAAAGGAGTCCAATTGTCAAATCTAATGAATATCAATTGCAATGAAACAAATAAACAGTAAATGTGAGATAGAGGTGAGGGAAGTCGTTACCCTCGTAGTCCACGCTCTTTCTACCACGTTAGGTAGAAAGATCTTCAATCGTCTTCAAGGAACAAAAAAACGCTTGCAGATTGAATTGGCTGTGAAGCTTCAAATACACTGAACGGACTTGGGACTTGGAACAACAGGGGACGGCGGCAACCGGTTTAGGGGAAAAGCTCAACCAGCGAGAAATCAGTTGTCGGGCTTGGCGCTTGTTGAAGGGTGATACATCGGTAGGTTTTGATCGAAATTCATAGGGAGAGTGGTGGTAGTTGACAGCTTAGGGCTGGAACAGAGGAGTAGCTTTAACGATTGGAGAGAGGAAGGGGGCCGGGCAAGGTGAAGGAGATTAGGGTTGGATTGGGTCGTGGTTTAGGTACAGAGAGAGGTCCAGTGGGGATTTGACCGGAGAAGATGGTGGGGTTTTGGTTTGGGTGAGGTCGCCGATTGATTGTGGTTGAATTGGTTGTCGATTGGATCGGGGAGAAGGGAATTGGGATAGAGGGAGGTCGCCGGTTGATGGAGGTTGAAGTTGGGTGAATTCGACGGAGATGGAGAGCTAGGTTAGGGAGCTTAGGGAGACGGCAATGGAGGATTTGCGTTTCCTGTGTATAGAGAGAGAGAGAAGAGAGAGAAGGTGATTTACGGATACAGAGAGAAAGGGTGAGGTCTAGAGAGAGAGGCTGAGTGTGTGAACTGTCTGTTGTTGTTGTGAGAGAGTCCTTTTACAAAATGAAAGCATTTTAGTATTTAAAGCGTTATTGGGAAATCGGATTAATTGGTCGCACGACCCAACACTCCGCTTTTCCATACCTCAAGTTGTCGCACGACTGGGAACGCCCGTAACTGATTCTGGCGCCAAAACTAGATTCTGGAACATTTCGGGTTAATTCCCAAGAGGTCCAAACTTATTAATTCCTTTTAGGTCCTTTTGTCCGGGAAAAATACTAAAACATACTTCCTTCGCGAGAAACTTATAAAATGTTTCCGGAAGTCTCGGAACGGACCGGGAATTTACCAAAATGCCCCTCAATGCAATTTTATTACATTAAAATGCATCTAAAAGGGTTTCGAATTGGATTGGCGTACTCACAGGAAGGTTTTTTTGAAGATAACTGTAGTTTTGAAAAAAGTATCCAAGTCCCCAGCGGAGTCGCCAACTGAAATTACCTGGATTCGCACGACGCAATGGCGGTTGTCTTTCGCGGAGGGTTGGTCTCTGAGACCTCGCTTTCGGGAATGAGAGGAGTCGCCACGCGGTTTTTGTATTTTGAGCCCAAACGTTGAGAAACGGCTATTGGTTGAAAATGGTGACGTTTTTATTGGTAGCAAAAACTTAGGAAAAAGCTTTGAAAATGGGGTGTCATTTTTATTGGTAGCAAAAACGAGTTAAAAGCTTTTTTAGTACCAGAGATTGTTAGGTTTGGAGGTCACATTACGTTTCGGAAAGAGTATATTGAGATCACCCGAAACGCCTCGTATGATAAGTCTTTCTACCTTTCTCGAAAATGTGTGCGTGTGTGTGTGGGTGTTTGCATTTTGAAAATAGGTGCTTGAATGACAAGCTTAATCTTGGTTTGAATGTCAAACGTTGATTATGGGATTTTGTTTGAAAAGGCGAGCGTTTGAATGACAAACGTCGGTTTTGGAAGTTTTAGGAAAAGTGGCGCGAATGCTGATTTTAACTGTTTGTCTTAAGTGTCAAATGTTGACTTTTAAGAAAGGAGCGTTTGAATGTCAAACGTCGGATTTTGAGTTTGAAGATGAGCGTTTGGATGCCAAATGTCAATTCACGCGTTTTAAAAGAGAATTCGAATGTCGAACTCCGATTTTAAACCGGGCATGTCATTGTTAACGATTTTACGGGAAAACGTATTAAATGATTTTGAATGTCAAAAGTCGGCTTTTAAGTTTGAAGATGAGCGTCTGGATGCCAAACGTCATTTCGCGCGTTTTGAAAGAGAGTTCGAATGTCGAACTCCGGTTTTGAATCGAGCATGTCATTGTTAACGATTTTACGGGAAAAACGTATTAAATGATTTTGAATGTCAAAAGTCAGCTTTTAAGTTTGAAGATGAGCGTTTGGATGCCAAACGTCATTTCGCGCGTTTTGAAAGAGAGTTCGAATGTCGAACTCCGGTTTTGAACCGGGCATTACATTGTTAACGATTTTACGGGAAAAATGTATTAAATGATATGCGATCAACGAATCGGGTTGCGACTCGGACTTTGGTAAGTAAATACTATCACCATCCAAATGGCTCGGACTTGTAAATGACAGTATTTAAAATACGGTATCGACGGAATCAAACGATCCGGAATTGTAAAGTACGATCGACGAGCCAAACAGCTCGGAATTGTAAAGTTACGTAAATGTAAATGACGTTCGACGGATCAAACGGTTCGGAATTTGTAAATGACATGAAAATAAATGACGATCGACGGATCAAACGGTCCGAAATTTGTAAACGACATAAAAAAGTAACGGAACGGGGTCGAAACGCCGTTTTAACCCGAGATTACTTCTCTTACGGGAAGAGAAGAGGATCTAGGGGCTAAAACGTATCGGACCCCGTTAGACGGAGACGTCTACATTTCAATAACGTTGTCCGAAATGGTTGTAGCGACTGGCACGTAAACCGAGATGAAACGAGAGTTTAGAGAGAGAGGGAGCTACCTATGGCTAGGGTCGGCTCCTTTGGCTCGGGGGACATATACGCGATACGGAAAAGTGTTTGGAACGGTGTTTTGAGGTTGCGGGGGTCGTATTTGATCGAAATACGGAGTTTTCATGCAAAACGAGGTAAAACGGGGCTCGGGAGGGGTGAGAACCAGTTTAGGCCGTGGCTTTTGGGTGAAAGGGAGTAATTTTTTATTGTTGTAAATGGCTTTGATAGCCTCTGTATTTATAGGTGAAATTTCAGCATGAGTCCGGATGGACTGACGTTGAAAACCAGGGGGTTTTTGTGAAATTTTGGAAATTGGAGGGACTTGCTGGCAATTCTAGATTGTCTGCAAAAGAGTCCGGCCGAACTTGGACTGCATACCAGGGGTATTTTAGTCTTTTCACACTGATTTTTGATTGATGTTGATGAGGGAGTTGTGGCATGCATGCCAAGTGTCCCTGTGACTCACCAGGTTACGGGGTTTCGTGCCATTATCCCCTGTTTTGTCCTTTTTAAAATAACAGTCTGGAAAATGTCCGAAACGCCCCCGGAAAGTGCCGGAAAGTGCATTTTTCAGGGAAAGCTGTACTTTTACGTTAAACGACGTGTGTTGAGTACGCTTCGACGTTGGGATGCACGGGGCAGTTCCGAGACGTCTCGTTGGCTTGGCAACGGGGAGCTTAACGGGTTCCAGTTAACCTGGAGCGGGCCAGTTAACGGATTCCGGTTAACTTCTAACGAATTTTGGCGATCCGGATTTGGGTACTTACAAGGAGAAGGAGTGCTAAGACCCAATGGATGATGACCAAACCAGCTAACTCTCCTTCTTTTGGTCCATCTTTGTATTCGAACAAGTAACAAAACAATTTTTTCTTATCTTTGTAAATCACTGTCTTGGCCCAGTTTGGGAGGTAGTTTAACATAGATATTCGTAGCTTCATTCTCACAAGTTCTAGCCCGCTTTGGGGGACTTGTTTTATTTAACCGTAGTTGACTATACTTGAATCATTTTGTCTTGATCCTTACTAGCATTTTTTTGTCGAACTAGATTGAATGATCAATAAAACCGACACAAGTTTTCGGTCGGACAATTTTAAGAATGAAGTCGACTTAACGCTTTAGTCGAGTCTGTTTAAGAATGAGATAGACCTAAGTCTTAGTTCGGGCATGTTTTAAGAACGAGGTCGACCATTAGGAACGAGATTGACTAAGAGTCAATTCTGTTAGAATGGGGTCAACTAAGAGTCGGACCTATTAGAGGAACGAGATTGACTAAGAGTCGAATCTGTTAGAACGAGGTCGACTAAGAGTCGAGCCTGTTAGAGGAACGAGAATGACTAAGAGTCGAATCTGTTAAAATGAGGTCATCTAAGAGTTGGACCTGTTAGAGGAACGAGATTGACTAAGAGTCAAATCTGTTAAAACGAGGTCGACTAAGAGTCGGAAATGTTAGAGGAACGAGATTGACTAAGTGTCGAATCTGTTAGAATGAGGTAGACTAAGAGTCGGACCTGTTAGAGGAACGAGATTTACTAAGAGTCGAATTTGTTAGAACGAGGTCAACCAAGAGTCGGACCTGCTAGAGGAAGGAGATTGATTAGAGTCGAATCTGTTACAACGAGGTCGACTAAGAGTTGGACCTGTTAGAGGAACGAGATTGACTGAGAGTCGAATCTGTTAGAACGAGGTCGACTAAGAGTCAGACCTGTTAGAGGAACGAGATTGACTAAGAGTCGAATCTGTTAGAACGAGGTCGACTAAGAGTCGGACCTGTTAAAGGAACAAGATTGACTAAGAGTCAAATCGGTTAGAATGAGGTCGACTAAGAGTCGGACCTGTTTAAGATAATGTTGTGGTCGACCAAGAGTTGGTCATGAACAGAATGAAGCTTAGAAGTAATACGACTTTTTTAATTGAACTGCAGTTTTATTGATGTAGTAGATTGGTTACATAAAAAATAGAATGCTAAAACTTAAAAGTAATACTTAATAAGGTGGCTAGCATACCACGGATGTTTCAACTCGTCACCCTCTGGATGACCAATCATGTAGATGCCCTCTTTGACAACTCGATCATCCTTAACCCGTAATCTCCCACGTTGAACGACCTCTTCTTGACATTCTTGTCATGGTGGCCCTTGGTTTTCTACTTGTAGTTGACCATTCATAGCTGAGCTGTAGCCCGCTTCTCATCGAGTAAATCTAAATCGAGTAGTCTGTTAACGTCGTTCTGATCGTGATCAAAGAAGACTACCCTTGCTGTAGGAACCTGTAGCTCGGCAGGTGACATGGCCTCCGACCCAAATGTAAGGGCAAATGGGGTTTCACCTGTAGGCCCCCAGGGGTTGTACGGACCGCCCAAAGAGCAATGGGAAGTTCATCCAACCATCTACCAGCTCGACCAACTAAGCCCATCTTGAGTGCTAATAGGACCAGTTTATTTGCTGCTTCAGCCTGCCCGTTACCTTGAGGATATGCGACTGATGACTTCTAGTGTTTGACGCCCAACCTGTTCATCTCTGCTTCGAAGGCTATTGAGAATTGTAGCCCGTTATCTGACATAATAGCTCGCGGAATCCCAAATCGACACCAAATATAGTCGCGAATGAAGTTGACGGCGTTTTCCTCTGTAATCTTGGTTAAGGCTTGTCTTCAATCCACTAGGTGAAGTAGTCAATGGCTACGATCACGTACTTACATTTTCCCCAAGCGGGTGGGAAGGAACTAATCAAATCAACTCCCCACATATATGCTGAAAGGCCAAGCTGCAATCACTGTAGTTTGCTCGGTAGTAGGCAGTTTAGGTAGGTCGGCAAATCTCTGACACTTGTCACACTGCTGAACAAAATCATGAGCGTATGCTCTCAAGTGAGCCAAATAGTAACCCAAAGTAATTAACTTGTCGGCCAAAGTTCTGGCCCCCGGTGTCCACCACAAACCCCACAATGTACCTCGTGCAAAAGCTGAGTAACCTCCATGGGGTGAACGTACCTTATCAATGGATTTGTGAAAGATCTTCTGAATAATGCATCTCCGTGTATGAAATACCTCAGAGCTTTCTTTTATTATCGCTTGAGCTGCCTGCTCGTCTGTAGATAACTTGCCCCTTTCTATGTAGTCTTTTATCTCTTCGATCCAATACTTGGTATTAATCCAGCCGCCCCTAGTGTCGTCAATCGAGCATAGAATCAGAACCCTTTCGTATGTTTGATTCTCTAGGTAGGAAATCGACTCTCCATGTTATTTGTTTGATGTGGCCAACTTTTAGAGTAGGTTGACCAACTCGTTATCTTCTCGACCTACCCTTTGTATATCCTAAAATTCCAGATCTTCGACTAACTCCCTCACTAGGTCGCAGTATTTGACTAGGGTAGGGTTTAGCACTTCATACTCCCACTACTATGTTGACGATTAACTGCGAGTCACAATAGGCCATGACTTTAGTCGCCCCAAAACATTTGGCATACTCAATAGCTGTGACCAGGGCCTCATACTCTGCCAGGTTGTTGGAAGCCTCAAACTTGAACCTCAATGCTCCCTCGAAAACATTGCCAATCTCTGGCTCGACTAGAACAATACCAGCTCCGCTTACATTCTTGGTTGCCGACCCATTAGAATAAACTTTCCAGCAATCGTCGAGCAAACTTACTGTGGGCTGACTTGCAGGTTCCTTTCCCTTCACACTTTCCTTCTGGGCTCTCACTTCGCTGTCTTCCTTGGTGAACGTAGGCTCGACCAAGAAGTCTGCCAAAGGTTGAGCTTTCAATGCCTTTCGAGGCCTATACTCAATGTCGAATATGTTAGCGCTATTGACCAGTTGAGTAGTTGGCCTGAACTTTTTGGCTTGTGTAAAATCTTCCTCAGTGGAGCGTTGGTTAGCAAAACAATAGGGTGAGCTAATAAATAAGCTCGCACCTTCCTGGATGCAACAACCAAGGTGTAGGCCACCTTTTCTGCATTAAAATACCTGCCTTCTACATCGGATAGGGCCTTTCTCACATAATAAACAGGTTTCTGCAGCCCACCTTCTTCTCTAACCAGCACGACAGCTACAGCTCACTCGCCAACTGATAGTTATACAAATAAAGTTTCTCCCGTAATCGGGCTGCTCAATAATGGATGAGAGGTAAGGTATTCCTTAAGTTGCTGGAACAACGATGAACATTCGGCCGTCCACTCGAAGCTTTTCGTCCCCCTCAAAGATTTGAAGAAGGGAGAGACCTCTCTGCTGACTTGGCAATAAAGCGACCTAGGGCTGCCACCCTGCCATTTAGTCCCTGCATTTCTTTAACACACGTAGTCTCCTTCATGTCGACCAAAGCCTTAATCTTCTCGGTTTTGACTTCAATACCTCTTTGAGAGACCATAAAACCCAAAAAATTTCATGCTGCTACACCAAATACACACTTGCTTGGATTGACCTTCATGTCGTTTGCTCGCAAATTGACGAACGTTTCCTTTAGGTCGACCACGTGACGTCCGACCTTTGTTTTAATGACCATATCGTCGACGTAGGCCTCCATGTTTCGGCCAATTTGGGTTGCAAAGACATTGTTGACCATTCTCTGGTAGGTTGCCCCGGCATTCTTCAGCCCAAATGGCATCATGTTGTAGCAGTATATACCTCCAGCAGCTTGGAAGGCAGTCTACACTATGTCGTCCTTATGCATCTTTATCTAATGGTAGCCCGAATATGCATCGAGGAAACTCAGATTAGTGTGTCCAGCTATATAATCCACAAGTTTGTCACTCCACGGAAGTGGGTAGCTATCCTCCGTGCAAGCTAGATTGAGGTTGGTGAAGTCGACACACATACGCCACTTTCCATTGGCTTTTTTCACCATCACCACATTTGCTAGCCAAGTGGTATGGGAGGCCTCCTTGATAATTCCTACACTTAAATGTTTGTTTACCTAAAGTTTTATTGATTCTTCTTTATCACGAGCAAAACTCCCCAGCCTCTGCTTCTTCGGTTTGACAGTCGGATTTACTTCCAGTCTGTGAACGACGACCTCTTCCTTGATCCCCCTTCATGTCTTCTACTCGCCAAGCAAAGACATCCGTGCTCTCCTTCGGTAGCTCGACTATTTCTGCTCTCTCTTTTGTTGACAGTTGTCTTCCTACTTGAATTTTTTGGTCATGGTAGGAGGGATGGTTATTATTTCCTCTAGCTCGTCCACGGGCTCTAGCTCCGGACCATCTCTGAACTGCAGAGTCTCGATGATGATTTCATGAACCCTTTGCCTTTCTTCTACCCCCAAGTGTGGAGCCTCCTCGGCAATCATGTCATCCAATTTAGCTGCAATCTTCCCCGTGGTAGCCCCCGAGTTTTGGTTGATCTGTAAGCTTAGTTCGCCTATGATGACTTGGTCGACCATAAATGTATCTGTTTCGACCATAGTGTTTAGAGAAGGACATGTGAGCTCGATCATGACATGGTCATGTGAGTAATAGGTCGCCTCGTCAACACTGGTGATTGTAGATAGTCTTGATGTCGTGGTGACAGATTTTGAAAGTTTCCAGATCGCCTCAGGAGTTTCAAGCTAGGAGACGTTCTAGGAACATCTTTCCTTTAGTATTGGGTGAGACCCTTCATGGTTTTGATAAGCTGTATAAGACCGGCGCCATGACTCAAGGGAGTCCTCTCTTGTTGACTATTTGGCTTAGAGAACATCTCAAATTGGTAGCCCCTCCGTTGGAGTATTCCCCTTTTATGTATCATATGAGGAAGCTTTTGATCAAGGATCTTTCGGAAGATTAGTGGGCTCAATTGATTGCAAAGGCCGCTACCACGGATATTATTTGGTGTCCACCGTTTTGGAGATTGAACAAGTATGTTGCCAATACCAGAGGTTTTGATAGAGTTGTGCTTCCGGGTTTGCGATATTCCTCTTTCTATTTTCCTAAGTGGGTGCTCCGTCAATTCAGTCAACAACAAGACACTTTAATTTCTGAAGGAGCCTCTCGTGAAGTATCCTATATTGGTCAAGAGTTTGCAAGGGTGCTAGCTCATGTTTGGGGTGAAGGGACTAGTCGAGATTGTTGGACGAACCTTCGAAGCTTTGATGCAAGCGTCTTATTATCAGATAAGTACTTGGATTGGTTCCTCCATAGTGGCAACCCAAATGCTGAAACGATTGATGAAATGCGGCATCCCTTGTTAGGAAAATCTTTTGTGGAGAGCAGAGTGTTGAGAAGGAGCGAGGCTCAATCAGATCCTGCTAATGTAATAACTGATCCAACCCAAGATTTCATTGATGGGGATTGGTATGAAAGAAAATGTAACGGTCTCTGTGGAAAGATGCAAGCTTTAGATATGCCCAATGTCTTTCAGAGGCTTTCAAAATCTATTTTCACTCGCCTTGATAGATGTTCTTCTGTGAAGGGCCCGAATCGGAAAAGAGATCGAGATGATGGTAGCGATCATGTCCCCCGGTTTACAAAGTTAATAAAAGGCTAGATCATAGAGAGTACCAAGAGATTGCTTTGATAGATCAAATAGTTTAATTATTAGTATTTTTTTCAAGATTCTTAGCTTAGCAAATTTTTCATTGTCATTAGAATTTTCCTTTTGTTATCAATAAATGAATTCAATTAATACAAGGACTATATTTGATTTTATTATTTGGTTAGACCGAACCCGAAGGCTGCCTACATTCCACTTTTACATCAATTAAATAAGAGGCTCAGGTCGACGTAGTTCATTTTTGAGAGAAATTGGACAAAAATTCGTCTTCTGACAGAGGAGTAGTCTCGCGCGAGACAAGGCCTTTTTCTCTTTTTTTTTTGTGCACACCCTGGTTTCTTCCTAGACCGCCTTTTTATGTTTCAATCTAGCAGGCTTCTTTTCTTGTTCGAGCTCTAATTTTTGCCTAGGATGTCCCTTTTGGGATTTTTAACCTAGCAAGCGTTTTTTTAAGAGGCCAAGTCATGCGAAGTACTTCTTGAGTTTGCCCATATTGACCAGCTTTGGTAGTTGATCTCCCTCTAAATCCACCAGCTGTAGGGCTCCCCTAGAGAATATCTTCTTTACGATGTAGGGTCCTATCCATCTTGGTCCCCATTTGCCTAGAGGGTTGAAAGGTCCTGGGCAGTATTAGTGAACAACTAGGTCAACTACTCTTATAATCCTCGTTTTGACCTTTTTATTGAAATCTCTTGCCATTCTTCTTTGGTAGGCTTGAATATTCTCGGCTTCTCTCAGTCTCCTTTCGTCTAGCAGGGCTAGCTCTTCGTATCTGTTTTCCAACCAGTCAACTTCGTTTACTTGATTTTCTAGGAGAACCCTAAGTGAAGGTATCTCTAGCTCTATAGGTAGAACGACTTTCATTCCATATTTAAGGGCGCATGGAGTTTCATCGGTGGTTGTTCGGATCGAGGTGCGGTATCCCCAAAGTGTGAAGGGTAGCTTGTCGAGCCAATCCTTTCCAGTGACTGCCATTTTCCTGATGATGGTTTCGATCATTTTATTTGCGGCTTCAACTGCTCCATTTGTTTGGAGCCTGTAGGGAGAGTACTTGTGCCTTACGATTTTATATTCTGTCAAGAGACGGTCGATTTGTTTCTCAAAGTGGGAGCCATTATCAGATATCATCTCTTGTGGCAGCCCATATCGGCAAATGATGTTGTATTGGATAAACTCTGCTACCTTTCTGGCATTCAAGACTTTATAGGAGGCGGCCTCGATCCATTTAGTGAAATAGTCGATTGCTACTAGAATGAAACTGTGCCTGTTGGTTCCTGTGGGTGTAACCTTTCCAATCACACATATGCCCCATGTAGAGAAGGGCCAAGGGGATGTCAAAGGGTACAGTAAGGAAGGCGGTGCATGCTGAAGGTTAGCATGTATCTGGCACTTATGGCATTTCTTGACCATGTTGGTGCAGTCTACTTCCATGGTTGACCAAAAGTATCCTTGTCTAATGATCTTCTTGGCGAGCATGTTTCCGCTCATATGGGTTCCGCACACTCCTTGATGAACATGGTCCATTATCTCTTAGGCCTCTTTTTCGGTGGCACAGAGGAGGTTCCTTTTGGAGTACTTTTTGATTAAGCGATCAGCAATGATGATATAATTAGCTGCTAATCTTTTAAGGGCAACCTGAGTTTTCTTATCGGCCTCAGGCGGAAAGGTTCCATCCAGGATGAAATGCCAAATCTCATAGTACCATAGTGTCTTATCGAAATCATCGATGGTGGCGTATTTGAATAACCACTCATCCTTATAGTCATAGAGGTCTATAACGGCGCAGTAGGCAGGAGTTGCTCGCCGAGTTACTTTGAAGGGTTTTACTGCTTTTCCTGCAGGGATTTTGACCAAGAAAGCAAGCGTAGCCAAAGCATCTGCAAACCGATTTTTTGTCTCTGGGAGGTAGTGGAACGAGACATCTTGAAATTGTTGCACTAACTCTTGGAGGTATGCATTATATCTTTGAAAGGTTGGATCTTGGATCCTCCACTTCTTCAGTGTCTGATTGATGATCAACTGAGAGTCTCCATATACCTCGAGTTCAGTCACATTGCGTTCTAGGGCTGTTTCGAGTCCTGTTATACAAGCTTCGTATTCGATAGTGTTATTAGTGGCGTCAAAGTCGAGGCATATTGCTAGCGGAGTATAGATGTCATCGGGATCTACCAATAACATTCTGATGCCATAACCTTTCTTATTTGCTGCTCAATCGAAAAATAATTGCCACTTATTTTCGTCCTCTATACTCATGATGTCTTCATCAAGGAATTGCGGTTCTTCCCCCTTCACTTCGTCACAAGGAAATTTGGCTAACTGATATGCGAATACACTCCCCCTGACGGATTTCTGACTGATGTAAGTGATGTCATATCCCGTGAGCATGAAATAACATTTGGCTAGGTACGAAGACAGGTCGGATTTGTCAAGGATGTACTTCAGAGGATCCATTCGTGCGATGAGGAAAACTGGAAAAGCTTCCATATAATGTTTTAACCTCTGAGTTACCCAGACGAGCGCACACAAGACTTATCGAGTGGAGAGTAGTTGACTTCACTGCCCAGAAATCGACGGCTGACAAAGTAAATTGCATTCTCTGTGTGGGTATCTGGCTGTTCTTGGGCAAGCATAGCCCCTAGTGCATTGTCAGTAACTGTGAGTTAGAGTTTCAATGGCTTCTCCTTGTGCGGTGGAACTAGGATGGGTGGGGAAGTTAAGTAGTTCTTTACTTCCTCGAATGCTTCTTGACATTCCTCGGTCCATTCTTCTGGTGCATTTTTCTTAAGTAGCTTGAAGATAGGATCGCACATTGTGTTCCCATGAATCCTTTCACCTCTTTCTGAGTTCTTGGCGGTGCCATGTCTATGATAGCCTTTATCTTGGCGGGGTCTGCTTCTATGCCACGTTTGGTGACCATGTATCCCAAGACTTTTCCTTTGACCACCCCAAATGAGAATTTTGCGGGGTTGAGCCTCATCTTGTGTTGTCTCAGTCTTTTGAAGAATTTTCTTAGATCTATGAAATGCTGACCATATGTCCCTCTAAAGTGGATAATCATGTCATCCACATATACCTCTATTTCCTTGTGGATCATATCATGGAATAGTGTTGTGACTGCCCTCTGATAAGTATCCCCTGCATTCTTTAGACCAAATGGCATGACCGTAAAACAAAATGTTCCCCAAGGTGTGGTGAATGCTGTTTTGTGTTGGTCTTCTTCTGCCAAGAGAATTTGGTTGTATCCTGCGAAAGCATCCACGAATGAACAAACTTCATAAGTTGCGGTAGCATCGACCAACATGTCTATGTTTGTCAATGGAAAGTCATCTTTAGGGGATGTCTTGTTCAGGTCTCTGAAGTCAACACAAACTCGTATCTTACCATTTGCTTTGTCCACCTGCACTGTATTGGCTAGCCATTCTGGGTATTTGATTACCTTGATAAATCCTACATTCAGGAGCTTCATTATATCTTCTTTCACCTACATCGACCATTCGGGCTTAATCTTGCGCAGTTTCTGTTTGACTGGTTTGGCGTTAGGAAGTAGCGGTATTTTGTGTTCCACGATCGATTGATTTAACCCTGGCATATCTTTGTAGGACCAAGCGAAGACGTCGACATATTCTCTGAGGAGCTGTATTAGGGTTTCTCTATCTTCCCCTTTGAAGAAGCTACCAATCTTGGTTTCTCTGGGTCTTCTATCATCCCTAGGTTAACCGTTTGCATTTCCTCATTGTCAATAGGGCCATTATTTCCACAACGACCTACTTGCTTTGCTAATCCTTTCAAGATTTGTACATTTTATTGATCTATCTCATCATATGATTCATTATTAACTAGTTCGTTATATTTATTATTATTAGTTAATTCATCATTCACGATGTTAGCAATCTCAGGGTACTCGAAAAGATCAAAGTCTTCATTAAGGAAGTAGGGGAATACATGCTCTGCCATCGCCTCAATTTCCTCTTGAGTTAGTTCATCAGAGGCAGATCCTGACTCTAAAGTGAAAGTTACAGGGCCTATTTTCCTGTGGGGATGGGGAGTATAACCAAGCTCTTTGATCATGAAATCTTCATCAACAACTGGTCCCCCGGTAATGTGCCAGTTCAAAATTGGCTTATCACACTTCCGGATTAGCTTCGTGTAATCAACAGTTGGAGCGTCCCCCTTGGATATTGCATGGATCTGGCTGTCTTCTAGTCGGCCCAGATTCTCGAATTGTCGCAGCATGTCTTCTCCCAAAACAAAGTCTCATTCGTTGGTCACGTCAGATTTCGCATCCCACAAATCTTTAAGGATTAGTAGGACGGGTTCTGTTTCATTTAAAGAAGCATCGCAGTCGTTGAAAATTTTGAAGCCTGGATGGCGCTTTCCTTCCTCATCAGTCCATGGTTCTGGAAAGATGAAATATGGGATATCTTCCCTTTTCTCGAATGAAATATCCATTGAGCGTTTTCCGGTATGGTTCAAGGTTGTGGTCCTTGGTCCTTGGGTTATGGTGACCTCTGTATCCAGTTCCTTCCCACTTGATTTGAGTAAGGGTACACTCTTCTTCTTCACTTTCATCAGTAACGGTAAGGATATATCCTAGGCAATGTTTCATGTGCGGTGGGGGAACATGCAGTGGCTCTATTACCCCTTGCAAGTATTTGCCAAGTCCCAAACCAGGAAAGTACCCCTTTGCTTACATCATTCTTAAAACATGAAGGTTTCCAGAAAACCAAAGTGCTTTAGAGTAGTCATTCTCGTTGCAAGTTTGGATGACGTTTATGGTGCTATCCTTCTCAATTTCGAAACCACTGAGCAAGTAGTCGGAAGTGCTATGTTGTACTTTAAGGATAAGGCTGGCGTTAACCATTTCTCTATGTATTGTGACTATCGTGTTGTTGTATTTGAATTTGATGCATTGGTGTAGGGGTAAAGGTACACCCCCTATGTCATGCAGCCAGGAGCGGCCAAGTAATAGGTTGAAGGATGTTGGGATGTCGATGACTTGAAATTCAACATTCATGGTGACCTGTCCCATTTCTATAGGTATTGTAACTGAGCCCAGAGCAGTTCTAGCAGTGCAATCATAACCTCGTACAGTGTGCCCTGATGGTTTGAGGTCCTTGTGGGTGAGACCCAATGATGATATGTTTTTCTTCGAAAGTACGTTAATTGCGGATCCATTGTCAACCAAAATGTGTGGCATTCAATATCCATTAACCTTAGCAGTTATGTATAGGGCCTCATGATGATTGTTTCCATATGATGGGAGGTCAAAATAAGTAAAAGTGATGACATTGCCAAATTTCACGTGGCCAATCATTTGAGTAAGATCTTCAGGTGTTGCTTCTGAGGGAATGGACATTTGTGCCAAATCTTTTTTCAACATCACGCGATGCTTATGGGATGCTCCTATAAGGTCCCAAACTGATATGTTTGCTTTTATTTTCTTTAGCTGGGCTAAGAGAGGATCGTCGGGTTCATTTGACGATGAAGCCTTTGTTTGTTTAGGAGGATTTTCTTCCCTTGGGTCTTTGTTGATAATCACCCGACCAGATCGTGTGAGGAGATTGACTGTTTTAGGTCCTTTTCCTTTTTGTTCCAAGATTTCATCCCAAGACATCATGTAGCAGAAAGAAAATTTATTAAATTCTAGAGGGCTCTCGTCCACAATTGTGGCTAGACGAGTAGGATCCTCGGAGCTACTTCCTATCTCTATTAGATTGACATCATTGTTTGGTAAAGGATTTGTGACAACATTGGGAAGCCCTATTTCTCTAGCATCAAACAGATCTTGGATCGCATCCTTCAAGTGGAAGCATGAGTTGGTGTTATGGCTAGTAGCTTTGTGATATTTGCAGAAGAGATGATGAGCATGATTAGCGGGATGTTCTTTCTTTGGTGGGCCACCCTCTCTTGGTTTGACCTTTCCATTCTTGACAAGCACATCGAGAAGCTCTTCTTGAGTGATGCCTTCCAGTTTTTTGTAATGTCTATCCTTTTTCTTCTTTTGAGGTGGAGGTACTGCTGAGTATTTACCATTTCCACGATGATTGAAGACTATAGCATTGACGGAAGCATCCTTAGAGTTAGAAGAGGAAGAGGAGCTCTTGTTGCATCGAAACCCACTTTCTTTTTTGGCTTCTTTCTTCTGTTTGATGAGGTCATCTACCCGTATCCCGGATTTGTGGAGTTCGAAAAGGCTAGGGAAATAGTTACCCGCGAGTTTTTCTTGATACTCTTCTCGAAGACATAGAATGAGGATGTGAATTTGCTCGTCTAGGCTTGGCCTATCAAAGATCTCGGTCAGTTTGGTCCTCCATCTTTTGACGAAGTCTGTAAATGATTCATACGAGAGTTGCTTGGTTTGCTCGAGGTCCCTTCTAGTAGTTCGGTAAGTAGAATTGTCCTCAAATTGCTTTTGGAAGGCACGACTGGCATGTAGCCAATTAAGCCTTGTGGAGAGTGGAAGGGTCATGTAGCAATCTCTAGTGGCACCATCAAGATTTTCTGGGAAGCATTGAGCTAGAAAGTTGTCATCATCACCCATAGGTAGCATGGCCCAAGAATAGGTTTCCAAATGGGTTTTTGGACAAGTAGTGCCATTGAACATCGCAATGTCGGGCGTTTTGTATTTTTGAGGAAGTTTTGACATGGATTGACGAAGAGTATCATAGTCAATATAGAGTGAGGCTCCCTTGCTCACATCGAGGGATACGAGTTTCTTTTCTAGCATTGCCATGGTAAGGGGTTCGTTTGCTTTCTTGCTTTCCCCCTTACTTTCCTTCTTGGAAGCATAACTCTCATTATCAGAGGAGAAAGATAATGAGCTAGGCTCATACTTCTTTTTTTTTGCTTTTGCTCTGGCGACGACTCTTAGTCTTCCTGGTGTATGATTCTTTTTCTTTGGAGGAAGAATCAATTTTCTTTTTCTTTTCTTTTGTGGCTCGTGCTGCCCTAAGCTCTTGGATTTCCTCAACGAGGGTATGGATTTGGGCTGCTTACTCCTCTAAGCGGCCATTGGCTTCTTCTAGCAGTTTGTGATTGTTTTCAGACATAGTTTCGTCACCCGGGATGTAGTCGATGCCGGACATTGTGTTGGGAGAGTCTTGAGGCTGATGTAGCTTCGAAAAACTGACATAGAAGTATAGAACTCGTGTCAAGATCAAATCTAGCCCCAACGGATCGGAAGAAGGCTTAAAGGTTTCAGGCTCAGCACAACAAACAGAAGCTTTGTCTCATGCGGAACAGTTAGTCTCGCGCGAGACAATCACACTGGAAGTCGATTTTTATTTGTCCTAAATATTTGCCGGAACGGATAATCCGTTTTGAGGAGTTTCTGAGGTCTTTATTCAAACCTAACAACTTAGTAATCAATCGGTTCTTTGTAAAATAAAGTCATGTAAAATTGACTTGAAGGGTTTTTCTTTTTAAAGGGACCATGCTTATTTTGAAGGGACAATTCTGAAAGGGTCATTCCGAAGGGACTTTTTCGAAGAGACTTTTCCGAATCCTTCTTTATGGTTAATTTTACATTAGCTTTATGTTGGTCAAAGACATAGAAAGATCAGCGAGTCAAAACCGACGGTCACGGAGTGCTCCTAAGAAATCAATCTACATGATGCATGAGGCTATGCAGGGCTTAAGGCTAGGCTCCTCGCGATGTGACAATCTAGATGGATTGAAGACGCGAGGTGGGATGATCCAACTTAGGAGAGACCGGCGATTAGGTGATTACCGTCATCCGTCCTTAGTGTGGGTCCCGAGTTTATCAAGGTATGTAGTGCAATGACAGTTATAATCATGAGTGCACGTGTGTGAGAGTCAATTCTAGATGATAGAGTAAAATAGAGAGAGTTTTTTTTTTGAAAACAAAAGGAAAAAACAAGCAATGGCCGCACCAAGTGGTTGCCTACGTTTCTCCCAATTTTGGAAGACTCAGACCGTCGTAGTTCCACATAAAGGAGAGAGAGAATAAATAAATTAACTTAAATTAAATTTACAACTCCTGAATCCTCCATGGACCGGTCTTTAATCAAAAAACCAATCTCACGCAGTTTAGATAAGAATCATTACTTAAATAAAATAAACCACAATTTCAAGTCCTACATCTTAAGGGTGCCTTAAGAAGAAAGAACTCTGCAAATACTTTAATCTGGGATCCCCCTTGCATGTTCGAATCTTATCTTGGATCTCAAAACAAACAAGAAAAACCAGAAAACATAACGGGTTACACAGGCTTTGTCTCGTGCGGGACAAATGGTTGTCTCGTGCGGGACAAGCCTGAAACTGAACAAGAAATTGATTTTTTTTTTGAAAATCCCCCTTAATTGACGCAAGTCTAAGCAACTTTAATTTTAAACACTCCTGTGAATTACCCCCATGAATCGCGCAAAATGTGTGCCTTTTCCCGTATTCGGGCTTTAGCTTTTGCGTATCTGTAAGTACCCCAATCTGGATCGCTCTCCTTCCAAGCATACGGAAAAAATCAAGGACGAACTTCCGGAGGTCATAACTCCTTCATACGAACTCCGATTGGCACGTGCCATATATGGTTGGAAAGATCTCGACGAGAACTAACTCGACATTACAAAAATAATAAAATATACAGCCTGCATCATGGTCCATACTGACCATTTTGCACCCAGAGGCCTTTCAGGGATAAACCAAGGCAAAATGACTTCTTAGGAATTTTGGAAAATATGGAAGTGGTAGGTTGTGTCGTGTGACACACTATGCCAGGAGACATAATTATTACAAAATCCCCTTAAAGTCCACAATATTCTCTTAAATCCAGGAAAACCAAAAAACTGGTAATGGTTGACAGTGCCGTGCGACAAACCTTGCCAGAATCTGGACCCTATAAATAGAGGCCTCCCCCTCTCATTTTTCACACATAATCCTCTTCTCCTCTCTTCCCCAGCCTTCAGGCTCCCTCTCTAAGACCCTTTGGGGCAATCCCGGACCCTTTCGGTTCCCTCCGGAGCATTCTGAGGCCCCTCGTGGTACTCCGAAGCTCTGTCGAGCACTGCCTAGCGCTCCCGAGATGCTCCCGAGCTGCCCCGAGGCACTCCCGAGGCATTCCAAAGCCTTGCCAATCCATCCCGAAGCCCTGCCAATCCATCCCAAGGCATTTCGGTCCATCTCGAGGTGTCCCGGCCCTTTCCGAGCTCAACCGAAGATTCCAAACGCACGCCGGAACTCTGCCCGAGCACTACCGACGATTCCAACGCACGCCGGAACTCTGCTCGAGCACAACCAACGATCCCAACGCACGCCGAAACTCTACCTGAGGACACACCTGACAATCCCGAGGCACGCCGAAGCTCTGTCCGCAGACAATTGGCACATCCCAAAGCAACCCCGGTCTTTCCAGGAACACTATTAAACACTCAAACACTATTCCCCAGGGTAGACAGACACGAACCAACATTGGTAAGGCTTCCTTCCTACACTATTTCAATAGATTTCAATACAAACTGTACAATGTAGACATCAGATACACTATGCATTTTTAAAAGCACATACACACACACACAAAACTTTTAAAGAAAGAAGGGGTATCGAAAGACACGTTTTTACGAGGCGACTCGGGTGAGCTCTAACATTTTCTTCCCGAGGCGTAACATGACCTCCGAACTCAAAAATCTCATCACACAACAACAGTTTTTAAACTGAGTCTTTACTCAATGTTTTGGGCTAAATCAAAACGGCGTGGCGACTCTACGAACAAAAAACGCAGCGAACATCACGGTCCCGACTGACCCATGCCAGACGCCGGGGCGCGCCCGCGCGCCTCACGGATCCGGGTAATTTCAGTTGGCGACTCTGCTGGGGATATTTTGTTTTAAAAACATTTAACAAAAAATAAAAGATTTTTAAAACGATGATGAGGGTCAAACTTTCATTTTACCCCTTTCTTTAACTGTTGTGTGTGTGTGCATGTGCTTTACTTTTTATTTTACAAAAAAAAATACATCAATATACATCTGTGTACATACATTTAAAATTCTTCAAAAAAAACTTCTGTTTTACTCAGAAAAAAAAAAGAATTTTAGTGACCGCACACTACTCGCATTGCTGCCTCGGATAAACTGCACACTACAATCCTCAACCCGGGGTGGTCTCAGTCGCAGTCCGTTTGGTCTTCCTAGGCCTCTTGGATGTGCACGGGATCATTCCAAACATCCCATCCTATCCACTGTCAACCCTGCACGCTTGCGTCACACTCTGTCCAGACTCGGTTGGTTTTTACACAGTCTGTGTCATACAGCCTGGATACATATTCCATGCCGACCATTTTCTGGGTCAAAGCTCGAAACTCAAGATCCCTTGCACAAGCAAAGCGATGAAAGGTCATGCTAAATTCTTGACCTGATCTTTATTTCCGAAGCTACACCCAGACGATGTTCCGTCCCGGATATACATCAATGCCTATATGACACCATGTCATCAAGCCTTTGATACATCAGCCATGACAATATGACCCAGCCAATGCCTAACGTCACATATCCCTTGTGCAAGCAAGGTAAAGAGAGGTCATGCCGAACTCTCGACCCGATCATGACTCAGGTGCCGACTCGGCTCACTATTCACATGGCTAACACATTAAAACGAACATGACAAGCTCGGTCCTTAGGTTCGATTTTTCTTTTAGGCTAGTGGAAACCGCTTGCCCTATAGGACCCTTACCCTGGGCTGTCCACCCCGGGATGTCGAAATACAGGTGCAAAACAATGGGCTTATAGCCGCACAGATGGTCTCCACTGACCCAAGATCTAGCATAGTTGCGAAAAAGAAGAGAAATCTTTTCCAACCTACCTAGGATTCTGAGAAAACACTGCTTTAAGTAAATTAAAACAACAAAAAAATAACGGAAACTGCATGTTACATGAGCTTTCCCCCTTTATCCAAAAAAGACCTTCCCATGTCTAAACCTTACCCATCACCCCCTCCAGCGAACCGAGAGTGGTTGAGAGTACCCGGTGTAAGTACCCAAATCTGGCTCATGCCTTCCGGTTAAGTTTCCCGGCAATTCGCCGGACATTCCTAAAGTTCAGGGGCAATTTGGGAACTTTTGCGAACCTTCTGAGAAGCGATGGACTTGCTAGGAATTAAAATTACACATAGTCCTTCGGTGGAAATGCCCTTCTAGAAGGCCACCTTGCATGGTTCTAAAAATAAGCTGAGTCATCTCAGGATAAGACCGCACGACCTCATTTGCCATGGGGTTACAGCCGCACGGCTTCATTAGCTGCTGCCAGAGTGCCTATAAATAGAGACCTCCTCTATTCATTTGACGGGGGGATTTTTAGTAACATTACTCTGCCAAAATACCACCATGAAATTCCAGTGAGCTGAGAGTGTCAAAAACTACCTCCCTCCTCATCAAAACCTTCAAAAGTTGGTCCCTTCCTTAGGCAAACTTCAAGAAGAAAGAGGGACACCACCATTGGTAACCTCTCCTCCCCTTTACCTTGCATTATACTTGTGTTTATGTGATATATTTGCTCCTTGCTTTACATATTGCTATATACTTCCTTGGTACTTGATATTGTCATTAAAGATCCCATCTTTAGGCATGTAAATCATATTACCCCCTTTTCCCTATCACATAGGATCCATGGAAGATCCAACCCAAGGATGAACAAATAAGACCTCAAAAAAGGCTTGTTCTAGGGTGGATCTCTCACATGGTGATGTCAAAGTAGCATCCTTTGCTCCTAAAATGCCATCTTTACATATAAAGTTGCATCCTTTGCATTAAAAGTGTTATCTTTACATCAAAGTAGTATCCTTTGCTCCTAAAATGACATCTTTATGCATCCTTTGCACATAAAATGCCATTTTCCACACAAAGTTGCATCCTTTGCATTAAAAAATCATTATTTACATCAAAGAAGCATCCTTTGCAACCAAGTAGCATCCTTTGCACAAAAAAAATGTCATCTTTTCAATAAAAATGCCATCTTTAGCTTAAACATGCATCCCCCATTTCCTCATGGTTGGATCTCTCTCCTAGGATTGCCTAGTGACCTTCTTAAGGCACAAAAAAGGCATAGGATGAGTATAAAGATCCAGTTTTTATACCCCTTCCCTAGTCCCCCTTGGTACTTGGAGCATATCTTGGAGCGAGATGATGTAAAGGTCCTATCTTTATGTCATTTCTTCCATTCAAAGATGCCATAGACAGATTCTCCTTTAGAAAAGGATGAGCCCTAGCCATATATCTCCGATCATCACTTGAGATGAGCATAAATGTTCCAAAAAGTACAAATCATCTCAAGATGTAGGATTGATAGGCAAAGGTCACTCCTTTCTAAAGGGTCTCATCATTGGACTCTAAAAACGGTGTCCCTATCTTGATCACATGTGACCCAAGGTCTCATCATGATGATCACAAGTCCAAGATGAGAACGGGACCAAAGTCCCTAATACATAAAAATCCATGGAATCCCGAGCGATAACCAACTCATGGTTTATACGTCCTGAAGACCACTTGGTACATTCCCTCCTTTCCAAAACACACATCCCACACACGAAAACACTAAGGCAAGTATGAAAAGCGGATCTTGGAAGACTTGCTTCGGCAAGGCTCTTTGTGTGAACGACGATCCGTTTTTCACAAAGGGTAACTTAACCTCCGAACCCAAATCCTTTTTTTCAAAGTTTTGAGAAAATCAAAATGGCGTGGCGACTCCGTTTTTCAATTTAAACCGGACGTTTCCAAACTGATGTGAGGCGGTGATCCCCCTTACACGGAAAAGTTGTTCCAAAAAAATAAATAAACAAAAATGAGAGTCGCTTATCTTGGGCACCACATTCACAGTTTGGCGACTCCGTTGGGGAACATATCCAAAGGAGAAAGCTTTCATTTTTAAATATAAAAATGATACCCGGTATATAGGTGGAAACCATTAACCTTCCTGTATCGCTTCCTAACCCGAGGCTTGGGATAAATTGTGGTCTAACAATCCCACGTACCGGTATCTCTTTTCGAAAAATAAAAACAAGAAAGCTTTTTCCGAGAGGGTTAGCCTTCCGCCGCGGATCCGCTTCTTACACTTGCCTTATTTTCTTGCATTGCATTGTATGCATCATTTGCTTCTTGGGAATTGTGCATATTCTGAAACTGAACAGGAAAGCATTCTGGAGCTGAAAAAGGTGCCAAAAAGGCCGAGAAAATAGCCTGTAGATCAAAGAAATTGGAACCTAGACAATTGTTTGATGCAGCCGTACGGCTTAATCCTCCCTAGATTCTGGCCGGGCGGCTTCATTGGCAATTCCACCAGGACAAAATTGAGGTTAATCTGGCAGCCTTGGCATCTTGGGGCTATTCATTTCCAAGACTGATCGGGGCTCCCAGAAAATTTACGTGCTTATCTGTTGCATTTTCCCCAGTCCCGAAAAATCATTTCTTTAAAACACATTTCTAAAAATTTCTGTTTTAACTCAAAAAGGAATATTTTTAGGAGGCCGCACACTACGCTCACCTTATATATCCTATACACTTTGCACGCACGTCCCTTTAACCCGGGGTGGTTGTTCAGCTGCAGTCACGGACAGCATTACGATGCTCCCGGGCGCGCACAGAATCATCCCAAACTCCCCATGGCAGCCAGTGTTGACCAATGCACAGTCTGTGTCACACCTTTTAAAACCGTGACTTTTGGTTGGTTTTTGGTCTAGTCCGTGTCATATAGCCCAGTTGCATACCCCCGTAAAGGTCAAACCTTAGCCCCTGTCGAGAGTCAAGATCTTTCGCGCAAGCGGAGCTCTGCCGAAATTCCGACAAGGAAAAATTAGCAAGATCTTGACCCCGGCATTGACTTTGACTTTGACCCGCACGGGATACGTAAAGGTCAAACCTTAGTCCATAACGGAAGTCAAGATCTTTCACACAAGCGGAACTCTGCCGAAATTCCGACAAGGAAAATTGGGCAGAATCTTGACTCCGGCATTGACTTTGACTTTGACCCGCACGGGATGTGTAAGATTCGAGACTAAGTCCGTGCCAAAAAAAAATCCAAAGATCTTTCGCGCAAGCGAAACTCTGCCGAAATTCCGACAAGGAAAAATTGGTAAGATCTTGACCCGGCATTGACTTCGACTTCGACTCACGCACAGCGTATGCAACGAAGTTCAATGTGACACTGTGTCATTCGGCTTTTACCGCCCGACCCATGCCTATTATATTCTCGGACATTGCCGAAAAGTCAAAACGTCATTCGCGCAAGCGAAACTCTGCCGAAATTCCGTTAAGGCTGAAAGACGAGACTTTCCCGGCATTGCCTTGACTATAATCCGTATCGCTCGTGCGTTAAAAGTTCATATGACCCACTAGACCCGTTAGGAGCGTTCTTCACTCTCGGTCGGTGGGATCCACGTGCCCTATAGGACCCTCGCCCGGGGCTGTCCACCCTGGGAAGTCGAAATACAGGTGGAATACGAGGGGCTTATAGATGTAGTGACGGAGCCCACTGATCTAGGATCTAGAGTAGTTACGAAAAAGAAGGGCAACCCCTTTTCCAACCAAATAGAAATTAAATAAAAGACATTGTTTTAAGTCAACTTGAACAATTAACGGAATCATAATTGCATGGTCCAATCTCTGGAATCCCAAATCGCGACCTCCTCGGTCCGATCTCCGATTTTCCATCTCGACCTTTCGCTGTCAAATCCCTAATCGCGACCTCCTCGGTCCGATCTCCTATTTTCTACCTCGACCTTTCGCGGTCAATTCCCTAATCACGACCTCCTCGGTCTGATCTCCTATTTTCTACCTCGACCTTTCGCGATCAAATCCCTAATCGTGACCTCCTCAGTCCGATCTCCGATTTTCTATCTCGGGCTTTTGCGGTCAAATCCCTAATCGTGACCTCCTCGGTCCGATCTCCGATTTTCTATCTCGGCCTTTCGCGGTCAAATCCCTAATCGCGACCTCCTCGGTCCGATCTCCTATTTTCTACCTCGACCTTTCGCGGTCAAATCCCTAATCGTGACCTCCTCGGTCCGATCTCCGATTTTCCATCTCGACCTTCCGCGGTCAAATCTCTAATCGCGACCTCCTCGGTCCAGCTTCCGATTTTCTACCTCGACCTTTCGCGGTCAAATCCCTAATCGCGACCTCCTCGGTCCGACCTCCGATTTTCCATCTCGACCTTTCGTGGTCAAATCCCTAATCGCGACCTCCTCGGTCTGATCTCCGATTTTCCATCCCGACCTTTCGCGGTCAAATCCCTAATTGCGACCTCCTCGGTCCGATCTCCGATTTTCGATCTCGACCTTTCGCGGTCAAATCCTTAATCGCGACCTCCTCGGTCCGATTTCCAATTTTTTATCTCGACCTTTCGTGGTCAAATCCCTAATCGCGACCTCCTCGGTCCGATCTCCAATTTTCCATCTTGACCTTTCCTCAAATCTCTAATCGCGACCCCCACGGTCCGATCTCCGATCTTCGATCTCAACCCTTCAAGGTCTTATCTTTTTCGATCAATTAGGATTAGGAGAAAATGTGTTTTAAGCAAAATTTAAGCAATGAGTGCATGTTACTTGAGCCTTCAGCCTAAACACTTACCTCCGAGCCTGAATCTCACCTACCTTCGAGTCTAAACCTCACTTACCCTGAGTCTAAACCTCACCTACCTTCGAGTCTAAACCTCACTTACCTCCGAGTCTAAACCTTATCTACCCCCGAGTCTAAACCTTGCCTATCCCTTTCCTGCAGCCAGAAAGAAGTAGGCGAGAATACTGGGTCAGCGACTTTTCAGTGCAGAAACCTCAGGTTCAGACAATTCAGCAGAATCGTCAGTTTTGTCTACTCAGGGGTTTAGAATGGCAGATATGACAGAAACGGTGATTGCATGGGTAATCCGGTGACTAGAGAGGAAGAGTTAGCCCTAGCTTTGGGAAATGTCCATAAGGTTCATGAAGAATAGCTGGCCCTGCTCATCAGTGCTCTCCGCCGTCATGGAGTTCAGGTAACAGTCGAGGCAAATGGCTCCCTGGTCATGGTTGAAGATGAGACTCCAGAAACAGTGATCTCAATCCCTCCATCCTATAACCAATGCCCTCCGTCATATAACCAATACCCTCCATCCTACAGCCAATACCTCCTTCCACCCACATAGGATCCCTTGCCAAGGACTACTCCTCTTCAGTCCTTTCAAACATCCCAGGCCATCAGGGCTCCATCGCCCTCAGCTCCCCAGAACGGATTGGGCTTCATCACACTTGTTCCTCAGTTTCAGCAGTACCTGCCAGTTCACGCTCCTGCTTCACATAATCAGTTTGAGCCATGTGGCTATGTTCTGAGACCTCTATACTCACTTGAATGCAATCATGAGTTGCTAAAAGAAAATTCGGATGCCTCAAGTTTTCCGTTGCCGTCTACCGGACATAGTGAATTCACCCGTCAGTTTCACCAGTTTGCGGCTGTGGTTCCCTCTACTGATAAAGGTCTCGTTGCGAGTTCCAATAACTCGAGAGTTCCCGTTGACCGCCATGTGGTAATGTTGACAGAGCGAGTGAAACAAATGCAGGAGAAGCTTGATCTCATGATGAGTACCAGTACTCCCTTGACCCAAGGTGTCGAACCAGGCAAAGAAGTGATTCAGCCGTTGTGATGATGTGTCACCATTTTCTCGCGGGAAATGGAATTCGATTCCTTTCGTAGTTTCTTTGAAAAAAAACCAAATACAACCCGAAAAAAAAAGAACGGAGTCGCCACGCCATTTTTGTTTTAAGGGCCAAAACTTTGAAAAAAGCCCGAGATCAGAAATTTGGGTTCGGAGGTCATGTTACACGCCGGGAAGGACGTTAGTGTGCACCCGGAATGCCTCGTAAAACGAGTCTTCCAAGCTGAAAATCATTTGTGTGTGTGTGTGTGTTTTGGCCAAAATAAGTTGAAACTCAGAAAAGTAAAAATTGGGATATCTTTTTAAGACTTTAAACTGATCCCATGATTTTTTGGAAGATTTTTGGATTGAGATTTGGTACTCAAAAGACCTTTTGAAGTTGAGAGCCATTTCTGCCAGAATGAAAAAGGCAGTGGACCTTTGATTTTGAAATGGATTCAAGGGTATTAAAACTTCATAATATGGATAAACTCAGAGAATGAAAGTTGTTCCAGACACCTTAAATAAGATTTGTAAGAAGGAATTTTCCATTTTGGAGAAGATTTGAGGGGTCAAAACCTTCTGGAAACCTCAGATATGAGATCTGGATTCCCAGAAGCTGATGAACTAGCCTCTGAAAGAAAATTTGAAAAGAGGAGTTTTACTCACCCAAAAAATAAAGTAAAAATATGTATGGAAAGATCTGGATGTTGGCTACAAAAAGTGATTTGTAGTCAACACCAAATTCCATATTTATCTGTGTCCAAAAAATTAGACCATGGACTGAGGTCTGAGAAAATTGCTACTGGACAGCAACTTCTCAAGAAAGAAAGTATGATTTTAAGGGGGGTTTTGCATCCATGCTTGTCCCCATTTCCCTAGGTTTTGGTTAGTGATCACTAGACATTTTAGTGGTGAATCAACTATACCAAACCATCCTTGGGGTACATTAGGACTAAGCATTTCATTTGCTTGGGGAGGGGGATTTTACCCTTTTGAAAATGAGATTTGATGCTTGAAAATGGTTTTTAGGGTTTTGAAAATGAGTTTTCTTTGCAAGAAAGTAAGAGAACTTGAAAATAATTTTGATCTTTGTAGAAGATCATCCATGGAGATGGTCTTCCATGGTGATCTTCTTAGATCTAAAGCAAGAAGATGAAAGAACTACATTTTGTAGTTTGCAAATGCATGCATGGTTGGAGTTTAGGGTAAGGAGAAGGAGGGTTTACCAATCTTCCTTGTGTTTTTGAGTTTTTGGCTTGAGTGTATGAGTGTTTAAGGCTTGAATATGAGAGTGAGTGGATGAGTGTGAGTTGGGAAAGATTGGAGAGAAAATGGTGACAATTCTTGAAGAATTCTCACTGTTTTCTCTCTATATTTCGCCAGAGGTTCGGTGCAATTGGTGTTGTTGCTCCTTATTTTTGTGACTGGAGGGCTCAATTTATAGCCCTCTGAAAGATGCAAACCTATCCGCGCGGATGGGATCCTTCAGCGTGCACTGTTCATTAAATGCAGCTCCAGCTTTGGACAAGAGGAATATTTCTTTTGAAATTTCAAATTAACAGCCAGTTTATTGTTCCCAGCCATTTCTATTTGTGGTTTTATTCCTTTTGTTTTACTTTTTGAGATTCTTTTTGAGGTTTAACCTTAAATAACAATGCCCATTTTACCCTCACTTTGTTAGAAAAGTTAGGATTGTTAGGAATTGTTAGAAATGTTATAACTTTCGTTAATTTTCTAACGAAAATTCTAACAAGCTCAAATTGGAGCACTTACAGTAGCCCCTCGGCGACGGCGCTTTCGAAGGAAGCGGGGTCATCGATAAGAGTAAGGCTCCATATTTGGCAGGATGATCGAGTGATCGGGCGGCTGAACCTAGCGATAGGCTACCTACGTATCCTGAATGGGAATCAAGCCAGTCGTAGTTCGGGTCTTTGACCCTGGAGATGACGGCGTTTTAGGTGCCTCGAACCTGATGAGCGAGTTACGCGGTCGGTTCTTTGGAAAGAAACTCTGCTGGGGATAAGAGATGACCATTTTCGGTCTGATGGCTATCCGCTCTGCTGGGGATTTTTGTGATTTATCGTTTTCCTAGTGATAGCGTCTTAGGTGCCTCAAACCTTGGAGATGGCGTTTTAGGTGCCTCGAACCTTGGAGATGGTGTTTTAGGTGCCTCGAACCTTGATGAAGATGGCTTTTTAGGTGCCTCGGACCTTAATTTGAAATGGCCTTTCGGTGGACTTTGTCTGCTGCCAAAGGAGAGGGTGACCGTTTTGGTCGGGGGGCTGGACCTAATGACAGGCTACCTACGTATCCCTAGTGGGAATCAAGCCCTTTCGTAGTTCGAGCTCTTCTCGAAATTTCGTTGGCTTTTGGGATTCCGTTAACTTTGCTGGGGATTTTGTTAGCCTTTGCTGGGGAAAATCAGACGTATTCGTCTGGGAGATCGGTCTTACGTTTGACTGCCGTGGAATGATTTTGATGAAAGATACGGGATCTCGTTATCTTTCTCGGGGAGATCGGTCTTACGTTTGACTGCCGTTTGATTTTGATGAAAGATACGGGATCTCGTTATCTTTCTCGGGAAGATCGGTCTTACGTTTGACTACCGGGGGTAATTTTGATGAAAGATACGGGATCTCGTTATCTTTCTCGGGAAGATCGGTCTTACGTTTGACTGCCGGGGGTAATTTTGATGAAAGATACGGGATCTCGTTATCTTTCTCGGGAAGATCGGTCTTACGTTTGACTGCCGGGGGTAATTTTGATGAAAGATACGGGATCTCGTTATCTTTCTCGGGAAGATCGGTCTTACGTTTGACTGCCGGAGATTGATTTTGATGAAAGATACGGGATCCGTTATCTTTCTCGGGAAGATCGGTCTTACGTTTGACTGCCGGGGAATGATTTTGATGAAAGATACGGGATCCGTTATCTTTCTCGGGGAGATCGGTCTTACGTTTTACTGCCGGGGATGATTTTGATGAAAGATACGGGATCCGTTATCTTTCTCGGGGCACTCGGTCTTACGTTTTACTGCCGGGAAGGATTTTGATGAAAGATACGGGATCCGTTATCTTTCTCGGGGCACTCGGTCTTACGTTTTACTACCGGAGATTGATTTTGATGAAAGATACGGGATCCGTTATCTGTCTCGGGGAGATCGGTCTTACGTTTTACTGCCGGAGATTGATTTTGATGAAAGATACGGGATCCGTTATCTTTCTCGGGGAGATCGGTCTTACGTTTTACTGTCGGGGATAATTTTCTTGACAAGGGGCTGACTTTGGTTAACTTTGGTTAACTCTGTCAAGTTGGGGACTGAATTGCAGAGTCCTGGAATTTTAAGGGGCAAAAGGGTCATTTTGACCCTTACAATCCTGTCCGCGCGGAGAGGGTTGAAAAGTCAGGGGTATTAATTAGGGCCAACGCCCTTCTCCTTCCCCATTCTGTTTTTACAGAAAATTACGAGAGAGAGAGAGAAAATCTGCAAATCCGCCATTGTTGTCCAAAAAGCTTCAAAAATCTTCCGATTTCTTCGATTTTTTGAGCAATGGAACACGGGGAAGGTGCTTTTCAAGGCCAAGGACGTGGCCCGGTGGCGGAGAGACGATTGGAGCTCGTCCGGATGAGGAGGCATTACAATCTTTCGCAATCGGTTGCGGAGGAGCATTACCCCGATGCTTGGCAACATTGGGCTTCGGATTCGAATCTCCGAACGGTATACTTTGAAACCCTTTGATCCCTTTGTTGATTTCTTGTTTGAAATTTGAATTTTGGGTGATTTTTGAAATTTTTTTTTTTTTAAAAATTCGAATGATTGATATTCTTGGCTTTGAATCTTGATTTTGATGCTTTGCATGTTGCAATGATTATGTGGGTATCCCAAAATATGCATTTTGCTTGGAGAAAGAATTGGCCTTTTCGCCATTATTGCATGTGAAAATTCGAAAATTGTGATGATGATTTTTTTTTTGAAATTGAATATTGATATTGATGAATGATGCAATGCATGCATTTTGTTTGGAAAGAATGGGCATTTTGCCAATATGAGATGTATGTATGTTTAGGATTTTTTGTTTTTGAAAAGTGGGACGGATTTTTCCTCCCGTTGCATGTAAGATGGATGATATGCATGTATGCATTTTTTTTTTTTGAAAATGGGACGGAGTTTTTATTTCCGTCGACTTCTTGTAGGATATGCATGTATGCATTTTTTTTTTATTGAAAATTGTTGAATGGGATTTGCTGAAAACTGTCTTTTCTGTGAGAAAAATGGGGCTATGTCTATTGCATGCCGTTATGCTGCCGAAATTTTCTCTTTTTTTTTAATGCATGTGTATGCTCTTTTTTTTTTGTGCAAATGCAAATGCAAATGCAATTTTTTTGACACTTTCTCTCTCTTTTTTTTTTTTGCAGGGCGGAAACCGTTTTGTGACGGAGCAGCTGAACAAAATGAAGACTCGAGGATCAGTGGAGTCCGTGGTTGACTTGTGGGATCGGCTTCCGGATGTGGGCCGAGGAGCTTTGCCGAGTCCAAGACAGATTGTTGTTGAGACCGGGCTTTGGGAGTTTGTTGAGTGCTTGAGGGGACTGGTCAAGTTCCCTAAGAGCAAGGGCCTGATGTTCGCTTTAGCGCAGCATTGGTGGGACGCGACCCACACCTTTCACTTCTTCTGGGGCGAGGCTACGGTTACGCCCTTCGATTACGCTGCGATCACGGGCCTGTCCTTTAATGGACGCAGCATTGAGTGGCGGGATGGCTACAGCGATGCGGATCTACAGGCTCTTCTGGGATTTTCCCCTATTCCCAAAAAGGGGATGGGGATGGAGTATGCGGTGGTCTACGGGAAGATCGTGGAGACCATTGTGAGCTATGAGGCTGGGGAGGAGAGGATAGGCGCTGAGCAGATCGCTAGGGCCTTCTTGTGGTTTGCCTTTTCGAGCACGCTCTTTGGACATGCTGAGGGGACGGCAGTCTTTGCCTTGTTGAGGTCCTTGGAGGACATGGAGACGGCCGGAGATGTCTCGTGGGGAGAGGCCGGGCTGGTAGAGCTTTATTTTGCTCTTGATAGGTACAGCCGGAAGGCTGTGAGCTCCTTGTACTGCTTTGAGTTCGCCCTGGAGGTATAAGCTCTCTTTTTGCTTTCCCTCCCCCTCTCTTTTTTTTTGAGCACACACTTTTCTTTGCACTGGATTGATTTGATTTTTACCTTTCGCAGGTATGGGCGTTGGAGTTTTTCCACGTCACGATGTGGCGGCAGCCGGCGGAGTACGTCGGGCGTATCCGGCTATGCGAGTCTTGGTCCAAGCATGCCGGGAGAAGATAAGCTCCGGGGCGTACGACTCTCGGTACGCGGATTGCCTTCCTTTGACGGAGGCCGAGACGGATGAGGGGATGATATTCTTCCCACAGGATCGCTTCGAGGTGGCACGGTGAAGGGCGGCGAGATTTGGGTGTGCGGCGGAGGATTACGAGAGGTCGACTGCGATGCCTATTATCTGGGAGAGAGGGTGACGCGCCAGCATGGCGTGAACTCGCCTTTGAGGACACCGGTGGAGCCTCCCGCCGATATGATGCACCCGAGTGATCGGTCCGTGACCTGGGATGATTACAGAGCCGGCCAGCACTTCTCGGATTTCGTGGCGATTGAGCCATATGCGACATTCGTCTTGAGGAGGCTGAGGATGCCTCAGGTTCTGGATAGAGAGGGGCTTGGGATCCCGCGGTATCCTCGGACGGATTTTTCATATATCCAGGATGGGGTCCGATTGAGGGTGGAGATTCCTCAGCCCGAGCGGCTTCCACGAGCTTTCCGGCCTCGTCCGGGTATGAAGGTATGGCTTCTCTTTCTCTTTTTTTTTGTCTTTTCTTTTCTTCCCTGTCATCATTTCATTTTTTTTTGACGCTTTTGCTTTTGTGCAGTTTTCGGAGGTGGTCGTCGAGAAGCTGACGAAGCAAGTGATCGGAGCCAAGAGGTTCATCAGGAGGATGGTCGCTTGCGGGGCTCCTCAGGCTAGAGCGAGGCGACCACGGCCGGCGCCTGTCAGACGGGAGGCTTCCCCTATTCACTCAGAGACTTCTTCAGAGACTCCTCTGTCTCCTCTCCTTGATCCCCGCGCGGTGCTGCCTTCGGATCACGTCATTCTCGGGGATCCACACGGGCAGGGACACGTATGGCAGCATGGTGGGTCGTCTTCGTATGTCCAGGAGTCCGACGCCTTCACCTTCGGATACGATTTTTTCGCAGATCTCGGCTTGCCCTATCAGAGCGTGCCGGTTGGTCCTGATGAGCCTCTTTCTGGAGACGAGGACGATTCTGAGCCCGAGATTTTCAGGGCTCCTGAGGAGGCGGGCCCGAGTCGCAAGAGGGGCCGGGGGCAGACATCGGGCGCTAGAGACTCCGATTGATTTTTTTTTTTTTTGAGATTGAGATTGAGATTTGTACAGCTTATGCACATTTTTCTTTTTTTTTTTTGATGTAATAATTTAGGATTTTATTGATGTTTGTTTGTTTTTTTTTTTATGCACACTCTTTTTTTGGAATGTAATAATTTAGGATTTTATTGATGTTTGTTTGTTTTTTTTTTTTATGCACACTCTTTTTTTTTTGGAATGTAATAATTTAGGATTTTATTTTATGAATGCAATGCAGTATGAATGCAGTGTTGCATGAGCCTTGGTTTTTTTTTGCAAGGGTGTTTGGTATATGGACTGGTTTGGGGAGGTTTTTGCACAGGTTTCGAGCAACCGGGACGGAATATTCCTCTTTTGGTGTAGCAGCTTGGACTGTTGCAGATTTTTCTGATAAATGACAAACATGTCCGCGCGGATAGGGTCCTGCATCTGACATTGTCCTTTAATTTTGCTTCAGATCTGGTCTCACTTTATTTCAAATTCAAATATCCTCTTCAACCTCCAGTCCAAACAGCCATTTTCGGGGAGAAAGAGAGAAAAACCATGGAAAACTTTAGAAAAGCTCCATCAAAATTGTCCCAAGAATCCCAAATGTCATTCTTCAACAAGTTCAAGGATTGGTCCCGGGAGATTATGCATGAGAGGAGGTCCTTCTTTGAAGAAAGGTATAAGGTGAAGTGCTTATGGTCTCTCAAGGAATTGATTCCGGATTATGAGCTTTTGAGGGCTTCTTCCTCATTTTGGGACACTAGAAGGCATGTCTTTTGCCTTTCCTTCAACGAGATTGTTCCGACTGTCGAAGAATTTCGGGCCTTGCTTGGAGGTCCGGAGGTGGAAGAGATAGCGGTTCCTTTGCCCGGAGGGGCTTCTTTTGTTGACAGATTGTGCGTCCTCCTTCATCTTTCCCCGGAGGAAGCGCAAGGTATGATCCGCGGTCCCGATCATTTTGATATTTCCGGCCTTCCCGATAGATTTAGGGGCCTAGGCTTGGTGGATGATGCCTATTGGGATGCCTTTGCACTTTGTATGTTTGGCACCCTGTTCATGGTCTATTCCTTTGGGATTTGCCATCGGTCTTTGCTGGATGTTGTCGTTCACTGTCGCCTGGGCAGAGATGTCGTTCCTTTGATTCTGGGGGAGACTTTTCATGCTCTTGATAGGCTGGCTACCGGAAGGCGGTATATGCACGGGGGCAGCCCGTTCCTCTTGACCCTGTGGCTGATGGAGCGTTTGGGGGTTCTTCGGGAAACTCCCGACATGATCAAGCCTTGGACATTTGCCAGGAGGGGGGTTCTTTGTGGATTTTGATGACCAGGGCTCATGGGAGCGTTGGATGGCTGGTCTCCAGACAGAGGATATCAGATGGTCAGTGCCTTGTTGGCGGGTGGAGACTCGCAGAGTGCTTCAGGATGGGTCTCATGTGGTCATGCTTCCGGGGCTTTCTCAGTCTAGCTTCTATATTCCGGCTTTAGTTCTGAGACAGTTTGGCCTGGAGCAGGTTCCTTTGGGGGATTTTGATGATATAGCCACCAGGGTGGTGGCTCACATTTCTATGGATGATCCCTCGGTGTTTCCATTTCTTTCCCGAGCATGGGGGTATGACGCCTTTCCTCCTCGGGTCATTCTCGAGCGTCCGGGACCGGTGTTCCTGACCACTTGGTACCTGGATTGGTATGAGAGGCATCTGGGAGAGACTCAGGTGGCTATTTTGAGACGGCGTGAGGCCATTGTGGGTGCGGAGGACCTGACTGTTTCTGAGAGGAGGAGGGCCGAGGCGAGGGCCAACCCTCATGATAGGAGCGGAGACGCTGTGACCGACTATGAGGCTTACGTCAAGAGACAGGAGAGGAGGGCTCCTATGCTACCAGCTAGGTTACAGGAGATGAGGGATGATGCTAGGGCTACTAAGGCCCTGACAGAGGCTGGTTTGATAGATCATGTCCCTATATCAGAGCTTGGTAGGAGGAATACCGACATTTTTCCGGTTCAGAAGAAGAAGACTCGAAGGGGGAAGAAGAGGGGAGAGGCCAGTACGAGTGGCTTGGAGTGACTCTGAGGTTTCCGAGTATCCCTTTCTTGTCATGGCAGACACATTAATTCGATTATGTATCTTAGTTTTCTTTTAGCAGGTTGCCAGTTGTAGGAATAAATCGGGCTTAGACTCATCAAAGAGCTTTAAATTTGTAATGAATATTTGAATTGCTTTAGAGTTTTTCGAGACGCTTTCATGGTCTGATCAATTGTATTGATGCCAAAGTATGGCTTTTATTTGTGCTTTAGACCGAACCGTTTCCGGCTGCCTACGTTCCCCTCATTTTGAGGAGCTCAGGTCTTCGTAGTTCAACCCGATTTTTTTTGTTTTTTTTTTTTTTTTTTTTTTTTTTTTTTTTTGTTGTTTTTTTTTTTTTTGTTTTTTTTTTTTTTTTTTTTTTTTTTTTTTTTTTTTTGGTGCAACCCTGTTTTTTACCTAGGCCGCCCTTCTTGGGTTTTCAACCTAGTTGGGTATTACTTTTTAGCACTCTTCTTTTTTTTGTTTTTTTTTTACGCGTAGCATCTGCGCGGCTTGTCACCATTCACTGGGTGTACAAAGGGATTCCGTCGAGGTCTGCAAGTTGCATGGCTCCTCCGGAGAAGATTTTACGGACGACATACGGCCCGACCCATACAGGCTCCCATTTGCCGAGGGGTTGATACGGATCGGGGCTTTTCTTTCAAAACGAGATCACCTTCTCGGATCTCCCGATGCTTTACTTTCTTGTTGAAGGCTTTGGCCATTCTTCCTTGGTAGGCCCGGATGTGTTCCATGGCCTTCGCCGGCGTTCATCTAGCAGGCCAATTCATCATGGTGACTCGGGAGCCATTCGACCTCGTTGATCCGGCTTTCCAACGGTATACGGAGCGAGGGTATTTCCGGCTCGATTGGGAGTACGGCTTTCATTCCGTATGTGAGGGCAAACGGTGTTTCCCACTTGTCGTTCGGCGATGTCTCGTACGCCCCAGAGTGCCAGTGTAACTTCTCGGGCCAATCTCTCGCCTTGGACGGCCATTTTCCGGATGATATTTTCCGAGTCTTGTTTGCCGCTTCAACGGCTCCGTTGGTTTGGGGCCCGTAAGGAGATGACTTGTGACGGGTTATTCGGAATTCTGCCAGCAGTTTTTCACATTCCCCTTCGAAGTGGGATCCATTATCTGAGATGATTTCGGCTGGCAACCCGTATCTGCACATGATGTTTTCTTTGATGAAGAGGGAAACTTTCTTTGAATTGAGGATTTTGTAGGACTTTGCAGAGCATCCTTTCCGATTCCTTCGAAGAAATCACCAATCTGCGTCTCTTTAGGCTCTTCCGCAGTTCCCAAATTCACACTCGTCAAAATCTCTTCGGCAGCTTGGGCTCGATTTTCCTCTGTCCGGACAACCTGCTTAAAGATTTTTTTTTTGTTGTTTGATTTTCTTTTTTCGTTTAATGTGTCTGCTTCTTCATCTAATGAATTATTATTAAGTGTTTTTTTTTTATTAATTAATTCATCATTAGTTAAAGTGGCAATCGAGGGATACTCAGAAAGGTTCGTCATTTCATTGAAAACGAAAAGGAATACAGTGCTTGCTACAGACTCGTAGTCTTCAGGCGTAAGGCCGTCGGACGACCCTAGAGACTCGATCTTAACAGAGAGAGACTGGGAGGACTTTTCCTAGATTGACACAAAGGGATGGGGGACCAATCCAAGCTTGGTGATCATTTCCTCCTTGGTCGCGAACGGGCCTGAGAGGTTTTCCCAATTTTTTAGCGGCTTTGCTGTTGGTGGCCTCATGACTCGGGAACTGTGCTGTTTTTGTTTTCCTTTCTCAATTGCCGCTATCATCTCTTGGACCGAGCCGAGATCAATCAGGTCCGGCACTGGACTTCTTCTTTGAACAATTGCCGCATAACCGACCATCCCAATCATCCGAGGGAAATTCCGTGGCCTTAGTTTTTGGCACCGTCAATTCGAATTCGGGTTTCGGATCTTCCCGGCGGTAGGAATAGTGGTTGTGAGCTTCTCGAGGCTGTTCCACCGGAGTCGAGGCACGCCTCTGAAGGTATACTCACTCTTCATGGTAGTGGTAGCCCCGGGTATCTCGGGTAGGTCCAGAACATTCTACGGACCGGGTTAGCCTTGGTTCCTCTAAACTTGTTGAGGCTATCCTGTAGCTTTAGCCATTCTCGCCGTAGGAGTGGGCTCTGTGGATGTTTCCTGGTTGTGTGGGACCCTTTACAAAGTAGTCACCAAATTAGGACTGAAGGGGAGAGATTTAGGGTTGTCGACCGGACCTTTCCTGTGGCAGCCTTCAAATCTTTTTCCTTTTGCGGTGTCCACCGAGGAGGCCTCATATCCCAGGCCGTGGCGAGTATTCTGTCCTTTCACCTCGATGAGTTTGTGAGTTCCTTGTTGGTGCTTCCCTGCACCGAGGCCAGGTAGATAGCTCATTTTTCTCATCATTTTCAAGACCGGTGGGATTTTTATCCCGAGTGACCGTCGATCTATGTTGCACACTTGGGCTTTGGGAGGCTCGACCGTGAAGCCTCGTTAGCATGAGACCTTCCTCATCATGTTTGATCTCCTAATAGGTATTCCGCCCGTATCCGTGCCTTCTAAAGTGACTAAATCTCCGTAAATGGTCGTCGATCCCCATTCGAGACGAATTTCACACACTGGTGGAGGCTTGAGGCAACCCCTTTGACTTGATGGAGCCAAGGTCTTCCCAGCAGGGCATTGAAAGTAATCGGGATGTCGATAACCTGGAATTCCACATGTATCAATTTCTGTCCAAACCAAAGGTCCAAAGTAGCAACTCCGAGGACTGCTCGGGATGTTGAGTCGTAAGCTTTGACTGTGAGGGTGGAAGGCTTCAAGTCTGTAGTCTTGATATCAAGCAGGCTCATGATCTTTGCCGGAGAATATTCATTCCGGATCCGTTATCAACCAGGACCCGAGGGAGGCGTCGTTCATCCAATTGGACTGTGATGAAGAGAGGCTCGTTATGATCAGCCCCAAATTGAGGGAGGTCGAGATCTGTGAAAGTGATTATGTTCCCGTAGTGGATGTTTCCAATTAGCTGTACCACGTCATCGGGAGTAGCATCAATAGGGACTAGAGTGCGGGCCGTGCTTTCTTCCACTTCTTTATGGGGATGGGACGAAGTGAGTAGAGACCGTAGAGGAAATGTTGGCCTGTGTTTGCTTCAACCGGGTGAGCACGGGATCCTCTTTTTCGGGTCCGGAGTTTCACTGCCTTAGCATAGGGCGGCGATCTTCTTTCGGTGCTTGATCTCGTGGCCTTCTTATCTCGCCTTGGGATTTCCTTGGAAGATCTCGCCTGCATCGGGTCAACAGATTAACTTCCTCATCGGCCGTCTCTTGACTGGATTTCTTCAATGCCGCTAAGGTCAACGGGGAGCCCTTTTGGCTATTGGCCACCGGTTCCGACTGAGCCTAGTGACAGTGAGAGCGGGCCGAGCCTGCATCGGCTCCTTCCGGGCGGCCCTTATAACCGCTTCCCAAGTCACAGTGCTTTTGGGTTTGGGGTTGTTTTGTTGCCCCTTGGATGGCCCACAGAGCTAGGGCGTCCTCCGATTCTTTCTCATGGCCTGCCTTGCTTATAGTTATCATGCAACAAGAGTCGCTATTGTCGGGACTCGGCGGCTTTTCGATTTCATCCCCGGTATAGTGCAGCCATTCTGATTCCCTCCTGTAATACTCAGAGTTGGAGATGATTATAGCGTTACGTGTGTGGGAGGCGCATCCGGTATCATGCCGCTCTAGGACTTCTCTGAAAGCTGACATACATTCGGGGAAGGTGACCTCTTCTTGGGTAACCCTGACAAGGAGTGTTACTTTGTTCTGGGGTGGATTTGATCTAACCATGGTTATTTTCTCATTTGGGCGGATGGGAGTTAATTTTCCTCTTTCGATCAGATCTTCGACTATCACCCGGATCGGACACCCGAAAACCCTTTCCCCAAAGCGTGGTAGGCAGTGTTGAATTCTAAGACATCCACGTGCTCAGATCCATGAAACTTCATGGCCTTCATGTCCTCGGTCTCATATTCGTCTTCCGAAGTTTCTTCGTCGTCGCTTGCCGATAACCAGCCATTGTGCCCGGCTCCCATGGGCTCATTTCTCGGCATGATTGTTCCGCATTGTTTCCGGATCGGGGGCCTCGGCTGACTCTTCACTCGTCATCATCATCATCATCGCTGTCATCGGAATCATCTTCCCATACTACCGGGATTTCGCCGAGAGAGAACGCCGATCTAACCCGTTGGGGAATATGGGTGCGTGCACTCGCAAAATTGTCATATGTTCCCATTCCCTAAGTGGCAATTGTGACTCGCCTTCTCCTCCCGTAAATTGCGGGGAAGAGTGAGAGGGTGGCACGTATTTAACACCGTGTAGAATGTAGAAGGGTTCTTCCTCCTCCGATTCTTCGCTCACCGCCTTCGGGGTCGTATTTGACTTCTCCCATAGCCGGTTTGTGAAAGTGTACTAGCTCCGTATGCTCTTCGGCCTCTTTGCCGATAAGCCCCAGTACAGGCGCTCGCCGGAAGCTTTCTTGTTCGATTCTTCTTGATTGTTCCAACCATCTTGTGTAAATGGTTCTTTCATGTTTTGACCGGAACAGCCCCAGCTCTTCGGTATTGGCCTTCCCTTCATCCGAGAAATAGCGGGCCTCGTATTCTTGCAAGGAGTCTCTGACATGAGACCAAGATGGGTTGATTCGTTCGATATCCTCAAGGCCGAGGGGGAATCCGAATTCAGGATCCTCGACGAGGTTGGCCACGGGTATTTGGGGACCTTCATCGTATCTTCCCGGGCATGCGAAGATTCTCCGCATTCAATCATATTCACCTGATTATGGTTCCTCGGGCGGATTTTTGATCGTGTTAGGCCCTTCGGGGCCTTCCAACTTTCCTTGCTCTATCGGCCCCGGATTGCCTTTTTCAGAGTAAAGCGCTTATCGCCGATGTCCGTGAGCTTGATGCAAAGCACAATACTTTGTAGTATCTACGGGAGCATTCGGATTCCTTGGTTGGAAATTCTCCAAAGGCCGCAGCAAGCCTTCTTTCACCAGTCCCCTAAAGATGTCATTCAGAGGCATTCCAAAGTTTTCGAGGTTCATGACCCGTGGTCCGGGATCGGCCGGTTTTCCGGGAGCAAAAGGAGTCGTGTTGTTACATTCCCGTCCCGCATAGTGAATCATCTCTTTGCCTTTAGCAGGAGCAAAGGGCGTGTTTGCAGGAGGAGCCCGATATCCGTAGGCGTGTGCAAAGCAACCGGTTGCCGATTGTAAGCCTTTTTCAAACTTTGCCGCAGAGTTAACCATGGCCCGTAAGTCTCGAGTACGGGAAGTGACCGAGGGAGGCTCTCGATGTGGTTTCAAGCATGACCGGAAGATGTCCAGCTGTTCCTCTTCGGAAGGAGGGATGGCCATTTCACCGAGTTTCGCATTCCATCGCTTGTAAAAGTCCCCAACATTCTCATCAGACGCCGCACTATTGTTTGTAGGTCAACCCTATTTGTTTCCCATTCCAAGTTGGCCTTATATTTCTCTCGTGAAGGCATTGGTAATCTGGTCCCATGTAGCCCCGGCTTCGTGTTTCAAACGGAAGAACCACTTTAAGGCACTCGGACTTCAAGGATAGATCAAATAATCACCAACCGCTGATTGGTACATCCTTTGGCCTTCATCGCCAAGGTATATGTGTCCAAATGGGTTTTCGGGCATGCGGTCCATCAAAGAGATCCAGATTAGGCATCACGAATTTGTGGGGCAGAGGAACAATGGAGTCCGGGTCTCAGAGGCCGGAAGGCGGGCTTCTTGGCCGGTTCACGATCTGCGCTTTCATTTCCTTATCTTGCTCCATGAACCAGCCGGATGAGGGTCTTGTGGCGGAACCATGGCATTCAAGCTAGTGGCCGAGCTAGAGAGAGGGGCTACCACCGGAGGCAGATCGGGTGGAGGGAACGGCCGATCCTGGGACGTAGGTGAAAACCCGTCCCGGGGCCGAGTTACCCCGGGAGCATGAGTAGGAGCCTAAGCAAAGGATAGAACCTTGCGGCTTGCTGTTGATTTTCAACCGGCAAAGTAGGTGGAGGCAGCCCCGATGTAGCCGGATAACTTGGATTTCCAGAGTGGGGCCCGTAAGTAGGCTTGAGTGCGGGCCGCCGTCCGGATTGTTGAATTGCATGGCCGCCCGTGGTGAAGGTGTGTAACCCGGGGTACTGCGGTCCCGGTGATTCGGATGACACCGGGATGGAGGCTTGGTAACCCATAGAAGTCTGAGTGAGGAATGGATTTGTGTGAGGAGCAACGAACTAGTACTGCTCGAGGAGGGGCTCCCGACCGTGGCCCGAACTGCCAGGCGGCATTCCGAACCGTGGCCGTTGCCGTGAAGGTCCGAATTGATCGGTTCCGAACCGAGGCGGGATCCCGATTAGCCGTGGCATTCCGAGATAGCCCCAACCATGAGAAGACATTCCGTACCGATTTTGCCCCCACCGATTTGTGCCGTCTGGCTGCATGGATCCGGTGGTCTCGTGGTTGGGGAGCCGCCGACCCGAACATCGAGGAGCATGGGTTCTCGTATTGGCACCATAGGAGGTGGGTGGCGGCATCCCGGTGTAGTCGTGGCGACCGAGAGTGGGGTTGGCATCCTCGTCTTCTTCCACGGTGAAGGTGCCATCTCGGATTGAGGCCGGCGGCCGACCGTGACTCTTAATAGCCTCCATAAGGCTATTTAGTTGTGCTTCCCGTCGTAACCTCATCTCGTTCGCTAACCGATTCCACCGTTGCTCTGTCTCGAGGGTCCCGGAGGCGGAGTGACGTTATCCCCATCATTACCGGCTGATGCGTACATTCTCAAACCCGGAGTTTGAACAAACGGTGAAGCCGATGACGCGCTTGACTCTTCCCAACCGATCAAACGGTGACCCGTGCCCGAAACCAAGCTTTGTGTGGAGTCATGGGGAAAGGACACGAAGGTTCGATGTCCGGGAATGGAAGGAGGGTAGGTGTTTGGGCTTAAGGCTCACGCAACATGCGCTTATTTGTTCATGTTTACTTAAAACACGTTTTATTAACCTAATCGGTTGGAAAAGATTGCTCTTCTTTTTCGCAAACTACTCGATTCCTGGATCGGTGGGCCCCGTCACTACGTCTATAAGCCCCTCGTATTCCACCCGTATTTCGACCTCCTGTGGTGGACAGCCCCGGCGAGGGTCCTATAGGGCAAGCGGGTCCCACCGACCGAAAGAAAAACGATCCTAAAAGTCCAAGGGTAATCGAGTCTTAACGAGCATTCGATGTAAATTACGGACAAAGCCGACGTCGAAAGTCAAGATCATGTCCGAGGGCTCGACGAAAAGTCGGCATGGTTTGACCGATAAGCGTCCACAATTGATCTTGACTTGTCGTCGCTAGGCCGTAATTAGGCATGGAATAATCATTAATCCTTGATGACTCGAGTGTCAATGCCGGGAGTCGATGTATAATTTGTGCCGCCGAGCCGAAGTCAAGGCGCCTGGTCAATATCTTGGTCAAAGTCTGCAGCGGAAAACCGGCATAACTTCGGCTGATTAGGGTCCCCGAAAGATATTGAGTCGGTATGCCGACAAAGGCTTGAAAGGAAAGGTCTATACGCGCACGGGGCATGACACAGACCGGACTAAAAATCAACCGGGTCTCGGACAAAGTGTGTCACGGACAAGTGCATGGTCGACACGAGGCTCCATGGGATGTTTGGGTAGTCCTGTGCTCATCCGAGAGGCGTAATAAGACCAAACGGACCGAGACAAGGATTTCCCCGGATTAGGGACGTAGTGTGCAGTGTACGGTCACGTGCGCGTAGTGTGCAAGCAATCTATATTCTTTTACGAGTAAAATAGAGATTTTTTTATGTGTCTTAAAAATATGATGCATGATTTTTTTTTGAAAATTTTCTCTTTTTTTTTTTTGAAAATCCTTTTTTTTTTGAAATTTTTTTTTTTTGAAATTTAATGAGCACATAAGCACGTAAGCACGAAAATTCCAACAGTTAGGGACATTATTCCGACAGTCAAAATTTTGACTTTCTCCGAGGCGGCCAAAACAACACGAAAACTGTGCAAAAATCAACACACACACAAAAAATGATTTTCAAAGCCGGGACGGAAGCTTGACCCTCAAAAGCTTTTTTTTTTTTTTGAAAACGGTGATACCGGTACGTGGGATTGTTAGACCACAATTTATCCCCGACTCGTGTTAGGAGGCGATAACGGGAAGTTTAATGGTTTCCACCAATATACCAAGTATCATTTTTTTAAAAAAAAAAGCTTAGTCCCCAGCGGAGTCGCCACTGTGATGATGTGTCGCCATTTTCTCACGGGAAATGGAATTCGATTCCTTTCGTAGTTTCTTTGAAAAAAACCAAATACAACCCGAAAAAAAAAGAACGGAGTCGCCACGCCATTTTTGTTTTAAGGGCCAAAACTTTGAAAAAGGCCCGAGATCAGAAATTTGGGTTCGGAGGTCATGTTACACGCCGGGAAGGACGTTAGTGTGCACCCGGAATGCCTCGTAAAACGAGTCTTCCAAGCTGAAAATCATTTGTGTGTGTGTGTGTGTGTGTGTTTTGGCCAAAATAAGTTGAAACTCAGAAAAGTAAAAATTGGGATATCTTTTTAAGACTTTAAACTGATCCCATGATTTTTTGGAAGATTTTTGGATTGAGATTTGGTACTCAAAAGACCTTTTGAAGTTGAGAGCCATTTCTGCCAGAATGAAAAAGGCAGTGGACCTTTGATTTTGAAATGGATTCAAGGGTTTTAAAACTTCATAATCTGGATAAACTCAGAGAATGAAAGTTGTTCCAGACACCTTAAATAAGATTTGTGCGAAGGAATTTTCCATTTTGGAGAAGATTTGAGGGGTCAAAACCTTCTGGAAACCTCAGATATGAGATCTGGATTCCCAGAAGCTGATGAACTAGCCTCTGAAAGAAAATTTGAAAAGAGGAGTTTTACTCACCCAAAAAATAAAGTAAAAATATGTATGGAAATATCTGGATGTTGGCTACAAAAAATGTTTTGTAGTCAACACCAAATTCCATATTTATCTGTGTCCAAAAAATTAGACTATGGACTGAGGTCTGAGAAAATTGCTACTGGACAGCAACTTCTCAAGAAAGAAAGTATGATTTTAAGGGGGGTTTTGCATCCATGCTTGTCCCCATTTCCCTAGGTTTTGGTTAGTGATCACTAGACATTTTAGTGGTGAATCAACTATACCAAACCATCCTTGGGGTACATTAGGACTAAGCATTTCATTTGCTTGGGGAGGGGGATTTTACCCTTTTGAAAATGAGATTTGATGCTTGAAAATGGTTTTTAGGGTTTTGAAAATGAGTTTTCTTTGCAAGAAAGTAAGAGAACTTGAAAATAATTTTGATCTTTGTAGAAGATCATCCATGGAGATGGTCTTCCATGGTGATCTTCTTAGATCTAAAGCAAGAAGATGAAAGAACTACATTTTGTAGTTTGCAAATTCATGCATGGTTGGAGTTTAGGGTAAGGAGAAGGAGGGTTTACCAATCTTCCTTGTGTTCTTGAGTTTTTGGCTTGAGTGTATGAGTGTTTAAGGCTTGAATATGAGAGTGAGTGGATGAGTGTGAGTTGGGAAAGATTGGAGAGAAAATGGTGACTATTCTTGAAGAATTCTCACTGTTTTCTCTCTATATTTCGCCAGAGGTTCGGTGCAATTGGTGTTGTTGCTCCTTATTTTTGTGATTTGGAGGGCTCAATTTATAGCCCTACGAAAGATGCAAACCTATCCGCGCGGATGGGATCCTTCGGCGTGCCTTTGTTCATTAAATGCAGCTCCAGCTTTGGACAAGAGGAATATTTCTTTTGAAATTTCAAATTAACAGCCAGTTTATTGTTCCCAGCCATTTCTATTTGTGGTTTTATTCCTTTTGTTTTACTTTTTGAGATTCTTTTTGAGGTTTAACCTTAAATAACAATGCCCATTTTACCCTCACTTTGTTAGAAAAGTTAGGATTGTTAGGAATTGTTAGAAATGTTATAACTTTCGTTAATTTTCTAACGAAAATTCTAACAAGCTCAAATTGGAGCACTTACAGCCGTGCAAAATCCAAGTGCCCGAAGTGAGAGAAGTTGACAGGACAACTTGTTCTAAGTTTGAGAAAAGTCTGAAGACACAACCAGCCGGTACTACCCCTTTCACTCAAAACAACCAGCGCAGCGCTGGATCCTCCCAAACAGATCCCAATATCCCTCAAAGTCCTCCCAGGTTCACTTCCTTTCATCAATATGCTCAGTCAACAAAGTTCACCCCCGTGACTTTTCCGACCCATTTCTTTGGGCAACTTGTACTTGCTCCAGCTGCTCCATGGCCTCAGATCCCTCCACTTCCACCAGTATCATGGGCACGTAATTGATCACTGCCTCGGTCTGCAGTAAAGTAATCCAGGAGTTAACAGAAAATGGAAAGCTCAAGTGTCCTGGCAGTCTAACCAGCGAAGAGTAGCTAGGCTAGGGGTTACCTATCCTTAAGAAAGAAAAAATAAAAAAAAGTCTCTTAGTCAACCTTCGTAGGTTCTAGTACTCTCCTCTTTCAATCAAGTCCTCCTCGGACATTGTAATTAATCTTAAATCTTCTATGAAAGAGTCTTCTTCTTTTCTTGCTAGACTTAAGACATTATTTGCACACCTACATTACATTTAATGAAATGGTTTTATTTTATATGATCACTTGCATTGCTCAACAAATAATCTCTTGAAATAATTCACGTTATGATTAATCGGTGTGAGAAAGTCAACCAATGCCTTCCCTATACACTTTCCATACCTCACAAAAGGCCTCCATCAAGCCATACACTTTCCTTACCTCGCAAAAGCCTTTATCAAGCTATACGCCTCTCAAATCATGTCCTCACCATCACCTTGACCAAGTCAACGATGGCGGCAATATCTAGGAGCAACAAAAGGTCACTCAGCTTCGAAAGATTGACCCCATGTCGGCAACAACCTAGGAGCTTGCCTTCTACCTCAAGGATATCAAGAAAATTCAAGCAGGGGCTCGCCTTGGCTCTCATGTGCTAAAAAAATATATAATAAAAAAATATATAATAATAATAGTGCAAAAATAGTAATACCCAGCTAGGCTAAAAACCTTGTAAAGGGTTGTCTAGGCAAAAAACAGGGTTGCACATAAAAAAAAATGTAGAGCAAAAAGAGTAATACCCAGCTAGGCTAAAAACCCTGAAAGGGACGGTCTAGGCAAAAAATAGGGTTGCACATAAAAAAAATGAGGCCAAGGATCTAGCGTCATCAATCAAAAGCTTGACGGACAGGCAAAATCAAAGCTCGAAGAATAGATGTTGTCGATAACAGTGGGGCGGTCGAAGCAAAGGCAGAAGCATTTCATAAGCCTTTAGGCATATGCAAATCCTTTCTCCCCCAATGAAAGACGAAAATCAGAAAGCAGTTGAAGCAGCCATCCAAAAATGACTTGGTCAAGGAATCACCCCGAGACTCATGCCTCCTCATCCAACCTTCTCATCCGAGCCTTTTCGCTAAAGGAACCAAAAATCCCATTTCCCAAAGCCAGGCACAGTTCAGCCAAAGCCGAACTACGGCTACCTGAGCTCCTCACAATGAGGGTAACGTAGGCAACCAGAAATGGTCCGGTCATAAGCATATTCAAATTTCAGAAAATCAGGTCTCATCAATGGCCTCTTCCATAAGTATATTCGAATTCCAGAAAATCCGGTCTCATCAAAGACCTCTCTATACACACACCTTTCTTTCACACCCAGCCAACCTTGATCCAAGACATTGGTTGACTTTCTCCTCATGATTAATCAAAATGTTTTTTCATATCGAGATTAGTGGTTGAATAACCCGAACATCAATAAAGGGTTTTAAGCAATTTTGTGATCATTGTAAATAAAACAAGTTTTCAGATGTCTTGACAAGTCTTCTTTTTCTACATCTTAGGAAAGATAGTGCTAAAAACTAATTTTCTGTCAGCAGGGGCTTCCATACACTTAAATAAACCTTTCTACTCTTATACTCTCTCAAAAGAGTCAAACCCAAAGCGAGTTTTTGTGCCTACGTCGAATAAGGCCATCAAAAAATAACACAAAATCGGGATCTATTCCCACCTTTCGAAAAATATGCACCTGCATGTATAAATTTCTAAAGTCCTCTTCTTCCACATCTTCTTAAGGTTGACTGATTGACTAAAGAAAATAAGGGAGCAAGTACGAAAGGATAGGTCTTCCCTCTTCTGCTACGATTCGCATTAGGGCTGCCTTGAAACTCTTCAAAGTTGGGGCTTTGCCAAGCCATTTCTTTAGACTGGGGCTTCTTTAGTCATTTTTGGGTCCGCATCGGGTTCCTCACTATGTCACAAAATGGATTCAGTCTTGGTCAGATAAACCTTAGGATCACTTTTGCAGTACAAATCATATTGGAATTTTTGCTAGGTCATCAGATTGGGGCTTCACTAAGTCACTTCTTCGTAACCTAAAACTTCGCCTACTCAGTTCAACCAATCGGGGCTTTGCCAATAAAAGGATCATTCCTTGCTTTAATAAGACATGGGGCTTTGCAGAAATTTTTCCTCAGATCGGGGCTTCGATAAGTCGCATCCACCCTCAGAGGAGAGGTTTGGTCACTTTGACATTTGCTTTAGTTTTTGGTTCTAAAAGCTTGTCAGCATCAAGCTTCAATGCGCCAGAGTTTGAGAAAGGGACTTTAATCAAGATCCGAGGTTTAAACCCAGTCTCAGTCCAAGAGGGAATTTTGGTCCAAATGATACCTTTTAGTAGCATTAGCCAAATCTCAGCAATAGCAACAGCTCATTCCGCACCCAAGGGATACGACCCCACCTGCTCGAAACCTATCTTAAACAGTTCCCAAACACATACATCCAAACACATGCATCCAAACATATTGTTTCATAAAAATCCTCTCACATTGCCTTCCCGCAAAAGAGTCAGCCCGTGGCTCATGTGACATGCACAAAGAAAAATAACCTTAATTGATTACCAAATCAAAATAGGAAATACTTTTGCCCAAAATATTCTCGTTATCTCCAAATGGAATAACGCTTTCTCCCAAGTTTTCCCGTTACATCCAAACGGATATAACGTTGTCTCCTCCAGGAAACCTTCCGTTTGCGCCAAATGGGATAACGTTTCTTGTTAAAAATCTCAGTTATTGCCAGCAGGCAATAACATTTCGACCTTTCACGATCTCCGTTATTCCCGAATGAAGGAATAACATTTCGCCATCTTTTTTCGATCTCTGTTATTCCCGAAGGAAGGAATAACATTTTGACCTCTCTCGCGATCTCCGTTATTCCCGAATGAAGGAATAACATTTCGCCATCTTTTTCGATCTCCGTTTATCCCGAAGGAAGGAATAACATTTCGACCTCTCTCGCGATCTCCGTTATCCCCGAATGAAGGAATAACATTTCGCTATCTCGCGATCTCCGTTATTCCCGAATGAAGGAATAACATTTCGCTATCTCTTTCGATCTCCGTTATTCCCGAAGGAAGGAATAACATTTCGACCTCTCTCGCGATCTCCGTTATTCCCGAATGAAGGAATAACATTTCGTTATCTCTTTCGATCTCCGTTATTCCCGAAGGAAGGAATAACATTTCGACCTTTCTCGCGATCTCCGTTATTCCTGAATGAAGGAATAACATTTCGCTATCTCGCGATCTTCGTTATTCCCGAATGAAGGAATAACATTTCGCTATCTCTTTCGATCTCCATTATTCCCGAAGGAAGGAATAACATTTCAACCTCTTTCGCGATCTTCGTTATTCCCGAATGAAGGAATAACATTTCGCTATCTCTCGCGATCTCCGTTATTCCCGAATGAAGGAATAACATTTCGTTATCTCTTTCGATCTCCGTTATTCCCGAAGGAAGGAATAACATTTCGACCTCTCTCGCGATCTCCGTTATTCCTGAATGAAGGAATAACATTTCGCTATCTCGCGATCTTCGTTATTCCCGAATGAAGGAATAACATTTCGCTATCTCTTTCGATCTCCATTATTCCCGAAGGAAGGAATAACATTTCAACCTCTTTCGCGATCTTCGTTATTCCCGAATGAAGGAATAACATTTCGCTATCTCTCGCGATCTCCGTTATTCCCGAATGAAGGAAAAACATTTCGCTATCTTTTTCGATCTCCGTTATTCCCGAAGGAAGGAATAACATTTCAACCTCTCTCGCGATCTCCGTTATTCCCGAATGAAGGAATAACATTTCGCGATCTCCGTTATTCCCGAATGAAGGAATAACATTTCGCTATCTCTCGCGATCTTCGTTATCACCAAATGGGATAACGTCTCATCCGGGAAATTTCCCGTTATCTCCAAATGGAATAACGATTTTCCCAAATCATCATCCGTAGCCCGAAAGGCTATAAATTACCCGGTCCGGAAGACCGTATAAATTTCTCAAATTATTATCCGTAGCCCGGAAGGCTTTAAATTACCCGGTCCAGAAGACCGTATAAATTTTCCAAATCATTATCTGTAGCCCGGAAGGCTATAAATTACCCGGTCCGGAAGACCATATAAATTTCTCAAATTATTATCCGTAGCCCGAAAGGCTTTAAATTATCCGGTCCAAAAGACCGTATAAATTTCCCAAATCGTATAAATTTCTCCCAAAAATCTCTGTTATCTCTGTTAGAATTAAATCAAATAAGATGACAGCCCCGAGTTGTCAAGATTCAACTTCAGCTACCTCTATCTCCTCGATGGTGAAGTACGCTCAAGTTTTCCAAACTTTAGCTACCTCTATCTCATAAGATAGTGAAGTACGGTCAAGTTTTTCCAACTTTAGCTACCTCTATCTCAGAGATAGTGAAGTACGCTTTAGTTTTTCCAAATTAAGCTACCTTTATCTCTGATTCGAAAGAGATAGTGAAGTACGCTTTAGTTTTTCCAACTTAAGCTACCTCTATCTCCGATTCGAAAGAGATGGTGAAGTACACTTTAGTTTTTCCAACTTTAGCTACCTCTATCTCTGATTCGAAATGGATTGAGAAGTACGCTCAAGTTTTTCCAAACTTCAGCTACCTCTATCTCTGATTCGAAATGGATTGAGAATTATGCTCAAGTTTTCCAAAACTTCAGCTACCTCTATCTCTGATTCGAAAGGGATTGAGAAGTACGCTCAAGTTTTTCCAAACTTCAGCTACCTCTATCTCTGATTCGAAAGGGATTGAGAAGTACGCTCAAGTTTTTCCAAACTTCAGCTACCTCTATCTCTGATTCGAAAGAGATTGAGAAGTACGCTCAAGTTTTTTCAAACTTCAGCTACCTCTATCTCTAATTCGAAAGAGATTGTGAAGTACGCTCAAGTTTTTCCAACTTCAGCTACCTCTATCTCTAATTCAAAAGAGATTGTGAAGTACGCTCAAGTTTTTCCAAACTTCAGCTACCTCTATCTCTAATTCGAAAGAGATTGTGAAGTACGCTCAAGTTTTTCCAACTTAAGCTACCTCTATCTCTAATTCGAAAGAGATTGTGGAGTACGCTCAAGTTTTTCCAACTTAAGTTACCTCTATCTCTGATTCGAAAGAGATTGTGAAGTACACTTAAGCTCTCCAAACTTTAGCTACCTCTATCCCACAGATGGTGAAGTACGCTCAAGTTTCTCAAACTTTAGCTACCTCTATCTCACAGATGGTGAAGTACGCTCAAGTTCTCCAAACTTTAGCTACCTCCATCTCATAGATAGTGAAGTACGCTCAAGTTTCCCAGCTATAGCTACTTCAATCTACTCGATAGTGACGTAAGCTTTAGTTTCTTCAGGTGACAACCTCCATTAATTGTCAAATCAGGTGACAACCTCCATTAATTGTCAATCAGGTGACAACCTACATTAATTGTCAAATTAGGTGACTCCTCCATTAATCGTCAAAATCTCAAGGATCCTAGACACTGTTCCTAACTATCTAGTGAGACTTGAACTACGACCAAGGCTTGATTCCTCCAGGATACATAGGTAGTCTTTCATAAAAGGTCCAGCCATCCGACCACATTGGTCACCCTTTTCATTCATCACTCCTCAGTGGTGAGGTAGTCTTTCATTAAAGGTCCAGTCATCCGACCACATTGGTTACCTTTTTCATTCATCACTCCTCAATGGTGAGGTAGCCTTTCATAAAGGTCCAGCCATCTGACCATAGTGGTTGCCCCTTTGTCATTCATCACTCCTCAGTGGTAAAGTAGCCCCTCATAGAGGTCCAGATATCCGACAACCGGTCACTTCCTCTATCTAACATATCCCCAATAGGAACAGTCACTTGACCTCCCTGGTCATTTTCCCTTCTATTTCCCCAGCAAGAGGCCAGTTTCTCTTCGCCATTCCCCAGTGGGTTTATCCCGAACTACGATCTAGCTTGATTCCTCCGGGATACGTAGGTAGCCTACTTTAGATTCAGCCAATTCGTCATATGTGACACCCTTTCCCCAGCGGATCTTTTCCGAACTACGATTATGGCTTGATTCCCACTCGAGATACGTAGGTAGCCTTCCAAAGGTTCAGCCACTCGACTGCCCTGGTCACCCAATCCGTCTCGGCATTCGCCAGATCGGATCCTTTTCTATCGACAACCCCACTCGCCCTGCAAGTGACGTTGCCGAGGGGCTTCTGTAAGTACCCAAATCTGGCTCATGCCTTCCGGTTAAGTTTCCCGGCAATTCCCCAGACTTTCCAAAAGTTCAGGGGCTATTCGAGAACTTTTCTGAACCTTCCGAGGGGCGAAGGACTTGCTAGGAATTAAAATTCCACGTAGTCCTTCGGTGGAAATTCCCTTCTAGAAGGCCATCTTGCATGGTTCTAGAAATAAGCTGAGTCATCTCAGGATAAGATCGCACGGCCTCATTTGCCATGGGGTTACAGCCGCACGGCTTCATTAGCTGCTGCCAGAGTGCCTATAAATAGAGACCTCCTCTATTCATTTGAGGGGGGGGATTTTTAGTAACATTACTCTGCCAAAATACCACCACGAAATTCTAGTGAGCTGAGAGTGTCAAAAACCACCTCCCTCCTCATCAAAACCTTCAAAAGTTGGTCCCTTCCTTAGGCAAACTTCAAGAAGAAAGAGGGACACCACCATTGGTAACCTCTCCTCCCCTTTACCTTGCATTATACTTGTGTTTATGTGATATATTTGCTCCTTGCTTTACATATTGCTATATACTTGCTTGGTACTTGATATTGTCATTAAAGATCCCATCTTTAGGCATGTAAATCATATTACCCCCTTTTCCCTATCACATAGGATCCATGGAAGATCCAACCCAAGGATGAACAAATAAGACCTCAAAAAAGGCTTGTTCTAGGGTGGATCTCTCACATGGTGATGTGAAAGTAGCATCCTTTGCTCCTAAAATGACATCTTTACATATAAAGTTGCATCCTTTGCATTAAAAGTGTTATCTTTACATCAAAGTAGCATCCTTTGCTCCTAAAATGACATCTTTATGCATCGCATCCTTTGCATTAAAAAATCATTCTTTACATCAAAGAAGCATCCTTTGCAACCATGTAGCATCCTTTGCACATAAAAATGTCATCTTTTCATTAAAAATGCCATCTTTAGCTTAAACATGCATCCCCCATGTCCCTCATGGTTGGATCTCTCTCCTAGGATTGCCTAGTGACCTTCTTAAGGCACAAAAAGGCATAGGATGAGTATAAAGATCCAGTTTTTATACCCCTTCCCTAGTCCCCCTTGGTACTTGGAGCATATCTTGGAGCGAGATGATGTAAAGGTCCTATCTTTATGTCATTTCTTCCATTCAAAGATGCCATAGACGGATTCTCCTTTAGAAAAGGATGAGCCCTAGCCACATATCTCCGATCATCACTTGAGACGAGCATAAATGTCCCAAAAAGTCCAAATCGTCTCAAGATGTAGGATTGATAGGCAAAGGTCACTCCTTTCTAAAGGGTCTCATCCTTGGACTCTAAAAACGGTGTCCCTATCTTGATCACATGTGACCCAAGGTCTCATCATGATGATCACAAGTCCAAGATGAGAACGGGACAAAAGTCCCTAATACATAAAAATCCAAGGAATCCCGAGCGATAACCAACTCATGGTTTATACGTTCGGAAGACCACTTGGTACATTCCCTCCTTTCCAAAACACACATCCCACACACGAAAACACTAAGGCAAGTATGAAAAGCGGATCTTGGAAGACTTGCTTCGGCAAGGCTCTTTGCGTGAACGACTATCCGTTCTTCCCAAAGGGTAACTTAACCTCCGATCCCAAATCCTTTTTTTCAAAGTTTTGAGGAAATCAAAATGGCGTGGCGACTTCGTTTTTCAATATAAACTGGAAGTTTCCAAACTGATGTGAGGCGGTGATCCCCCTTACACGGAAAAGTGGTTCCAAAAAAATAAATGAACAAAAATGAGAGCCGCTTATCTTGGGCACCACATTCACACCCGGGAACCGCCTTTTCAGTATCGAAGTTACAAGATCCGACAACCCTTCTGGTTTAGCGGTTCGAACAGTCAGCTATTCCCTTATGGCAGGATCAACAGATAACAGTGAGGGAAACGGAACCCCGCCACTGAGAAACCTCCAGACAATGGAGAAGGTGCTGCAAGCTATCGAAACTCTCAATAAGCGCCTGGAAGAGCACCAAGCCTGTATCGGGGACACCATGCGCCATCGCGGAGCCGTTGCTGTTCCCCAAACTGATGGGACCTTCGTTCTCATAGAAGATGAAGAAATACCTGTTCCTCCGGGTCCCCAAAGCTATCAGCAGGTCTCACCTACACCAAGCTACGAAAATCCAGCAACACAAAGTAGCTCCCGCTCAAATCTTCACTCGGGCCTCAGTCAAGCAGCCCCGATCTGCCAACCGCAGCACAATCAATCCCCTGGCCTTGTGCCACAAGCTCAGTGTCACCAGCATACATATTAGCCTGCTCCCCCAGATCCCAATGCATCTCGATATCCCCATGGATTCAATCCTCTGCCTCTATACGAGCCTCGCAGCCATAACTTGAAATCCCCATGCTTACCAAGGACAGACATCCCAAGCAGATATCTCGACATTTCAAACCTTCCACCCAATGGACTGCCACTTGGGGCTAATGAAACAATTCCCCAGTTTCCAAACACAACCCTTAGCGGTCCGGGCAATCATGCCCTCAATTTCTACAATCCAGGATACGGGATGGTATACACTCAACTACCTCCCCAAGACTCCCGAATGGCGATCCCATCAGCCAATCCACCTCCATCTACAGTTTCCATCACAGAAAACGGCAGCATGCCTCAGCCTACTAACCCTCACATGGCTTGGTTAGTCGAACAGATGAAGAACATGTAAGGCAAACTGGCCAACTCTCGGAAGGACTCCCTCATGCCCACGGATCCGAGCAAGGTGGTCCCACTCCCTCCAAAATTCAGAATGCCAGAAATGGAAAAGTTCGATGGGACCGAATGCCCAAAGACCCATGTCAACACCTACGTCTTGGGTATGAGAGCCAAAGGGGCAACCCCACAGCAAATGGCGGATCACTTCCAGCATTCCCTCAAATCCACGGCATTAAGGTGGTTGCTCGACGTGAAGGCAGAAAATCGCTCCACCTGGGATCAAATCAGCGAAATCTTCTTGGAGAAGTGCCGCGCCAACCTTGAATGGGAAACCAATCGCCATGACCTGCAAGCCACCGAACAAAAGGATGACGAGCCTATAGGTGAATTCTACAAGAGATGGAACTGGAAACTAAGCGAGATAATGGATCCGCTTTCCAAAGAAGAGCAAATGGACATCTTCCATTCCTGCCTCAAACCATCCCTGAGGGACTTGATCAGTTACCACTTCTATCCTGATCTTCGCGCCATGGTCAATGCTGGAACCAAGTTGAGAAAACACTGAGCATGCAAAAAATGGTGGTCAGTCCAGCCCCGCCCAATCCAATATCTGTCCCAAGTAAAGGGAGGGAGGTTGTCGGAGCAGTCCATTATATTCAGAATGGAGCACTACTAAGAAACGGTGGTCCCCCGAGACAACGATAACACTATGATAATTTTGGGATACCCTTGAGCAAGGTATTCGATTGTGTAGTGAAGCAAGGTCTCCTTGAACCTATGGAAAATTACCAGCCCAAATTCCCCAATGCCAACTGGGATGTAACCAAACATTGTGCTTTTCACAAGTACCACGGTCATGTAACCGACAACTGCACAGTTTTGAGGAAAGCAATTCAAGGATTGATTGAAGAAGTAAAGTTAGAGCGCCCTCGCGGCCCCAATACACTCTGAAATCCGTTCCCCAGAAATAATGATCGAGATGCTTGGTCTAACCCCTCGTATCTTAGCGTCTAGCTTCGAAAAACATCCTGTAAGTGCTCCAATTTGAGTTGTTAGTATTTTCGTTAGAAAATTAACGAAAGTCTTAACATTCCTAACATTTCTAACTATTCCTAACTTTTCTAACAAAGTAAGGGTAAAGTAGGCATTGCTATTTCAAGATAAACCAAGAAAAGCGTCTCAAAAAGAAAAGAAATTGGAAAACTCCGAATCTGGTAAGCTGAAAAACAGCAACCAGTTTGAATTTTCAAAAGATATTCCTTGTGTTCGAATCTGGAAGTTCATCTCCATGGATGATCCTCTAAAAGGATCAACATTCTTTTCAAAGTGTCTTTACTTACTTGCAAGCACATTTTCAAAACCCTAAAAATCATTTTCATACATCAAATCTTGATTTCAAAGGATAAAATTCCCCTTCCCAAGCAAATGAAATGCTTAAGTCCTAATGTACCCCAAGGATAGCTTGATATAGTAGATCACCACTAAAATGTTTAGTGATCACTAATCAAATCTTAGGGAAATGGGGACAAGCATGGATGTCAAACCCCCTTTTAATCATGTTTTTCTTCAAGAGAAAGTTGCTGTCCAGTAGCCTTTCTCTAAGACCTCTGTTCATGGTCTAATTTTTTGGACATACAGAAACTTGGAATTTGGTATTGACTACAAAATACTTTTTGTAGCCAACATCCATAGATTTCCAGAAATATTTTTACTTTATTTTTTTCGTGAGTAAAACTCCCTTTTTCAAATTTTCTTTTAAAAGTCAGTTCCTCAGTCTCTGGAAATCCAGATTTCATATCTGAGATTTCCAGAAGGTTTTGGTCCACCAAATCATCTCCAAATGGGAATGTTCTTTTACATAAACCTTATTTAAGGTGTTTTGAACAACTTTCATTCTCGGACTTTCCCCAGATTTTGAAGTTTTAAAGCCCTTAAACCCATTTTAAAATCAAGTGTCCACTGCCTTTTTCATTCTGGCAGAATTGGTTTTCAACTTCAAAAGGTCTTTTGAGTACCAAAACTCAACCCTAAAATCACACCAAAAATCATGGGATTTTTTCAAAGTCTTAAAAAGAGTTCCCAATTTTTAGTTTTCTCAGTTTCAACTTATTTTGGTCAAAGGAACACACACACATACACACAAATGGTTTTTAAGCTTGAAAGACTCGTTTTACGAGGCATTCCGGGTGAACACTAACGTTCTTCCCGGCGTGTAACGTGACCTCCGAACCCAAATCTCTCTTCTCGGGAATTTTTCAATGTTTTGGCCCTTAAAATAAAAATGGCGTGGCGACTCCCTGTTTTATTCGATTGAATTTCAAAGAAAAGAAAAATACCAATCTTTCGGAAAAATGGACCAACATCGTTACAGTGGCGACTCCGCTGGGGAGCATTTAAGTTTTATCTTTTCAAAAAAAAAAAAAAAACTTTTGAGGGTCAAGCTTCCGTCCCGGCATTTGAAACCGTTTGTTGTGTGTATGTTAATTTTTCACATTTTCGTGTTGTTTTGGCCGCCTCGAAAAAGTCAAGATTTTGACTATCGAACCCGTTGCCTTGAATTTTGAATTATGTGCTTGTGTGCTTATGTGTGCATTTACTTTCAAAAAAAAAAGATTTTCAAAAAAAAAAGAATTTATCAAAAAGAAAATTTTCAAAAAAAAAATCATGCATCATACTTTTTAAGACACATGAAAAATTTATATTTTACTCAGAAAAAGAAGATAGACTGCTTGCACACTACGCGCACGTGACCTTACACTGCACACTACGTCCCTAACCCGGGGAAATCCCTGTCGCGGCCCGTTTGGTCTTATTACGCCTCTCGGTGCAAGCACGGGACTACCCAAACATCCCATGGAGCCTCGTGTCGACCATGCACTTGTCCGTGACACACTTTGTCCGAGACCCGGTTGGTTTTTAGTCTGGTCTGTGTCATGCCCTGTCTGTGTATAGACCTTTCCTTTCAAGCCTTAGTCGGCATACCAAGTCAATATCTTTCGGGACCCTAATCAGTCGAAGTCCTGCCGGTTTTCCGTCACGGGCTTTGACCAGATATTGACTGGCGCCTTGACTTTGACTCTGACTGGCACAAATTATACACTGACTCCCAGCATGACACTGAGTCATCAAGGATTAACAATTATTCCATGCCTAATTACGGCCTAATTGACGACAAGTCAAGATCAATTGTGGACATTTATCAGTCCGAATCATGCCGACTTTTTTGTCGAGCCCTTGGACATGATCTCGACTTTTGACGTCAGCTTTGTCCGTAATTTACATCGAATGCTCGTTAAGACTAGATTACCCGCCAGACTTTTAGGATCATTTTTCTTTTCGGTCGGTGGGACCCGCTTGCCCTATAGGACCCTCGCCCGGGGCTGTCCACCCTGGGAAGTCGAAATACAGGTGGAATACGAGGGGCTTATAGACGTAGTGACGGGGCCCACTGATCCAGGATCCAGAGTAGTTTGCGAAAAAGAAGAGCAATCTTTTCCAACCGATTAGGTTAATAAAACATGTTTTAAGTAAACAAGAACAAATAACTGCATGTTGCATGAGTCCAAAGCCCAAACACCTACCCTCCTTCTATCCCCAGACATCTGAACCCTCGTGCCTTTTCCCCCGCAGCTCCTCACAAAGCTTGGTTTCGGGCACCGGGTCACCGTTTGATCAGTTGGGAAGAGTCAAGCGCATCGTCAGCTTCACCGTTTGTTCCGACTCCGGGTTTCAGAATGTCTGCATCAGCTGGTAATGATGGGGATAACGTCACTCCGCCTCCCGGGACCCCTCGAACGAGCAGCAGTGGAATCGGTTAGCGAAACGTATGAGATTGCGACAGGAAGCACAGCTGAATAGCCTTATGGAGGCTATTAAGAGCCACGGTTTGGCCGCCAGCCTCAATCCCGATGTCACCTTCACCGTGGAAGAAGAAGAGGATGCCAATCCCACTCTCAGCCGCCCTGATTACTCTAGGATGCCACCAACCACCTCCTATGGTACCACTACCAGAACCCATGCTCCTCGGTCTCTGGGTCAGCCAGCTCCCCAACCACAGACCACCGGATCCATGCAGCCTGACGGCACTAATCAGTTCACAGTTCCCCAGTGGGGACAAAGCCAGTACGGAATGTCTTCTCATGGTTGGGGATACCTTGGAATGCCACAGCAAATTGGGATCCCGCCTCAGTTTGGAATCGATCAGTCCGGACCTTCACAGCAACAGTTTGGAATGCCGCCACAGTCTGGTTCGGGTCCACAATCAGGAGCCCCTCCTCAGCATGATACTAGCTCAGTTGCTCCTCACACAGCTCTCACAAATCCATTTCTCACTCAAGGTCCGATGGGTTACCAAACCTCCATCCCGGTTTTGTCAGAATCACCAGGACCGCAACACCCCCCTGGTTATACACCATCGCCCCAGATGGCCATGCAATTCAATAATCAGGGACAACAGCCCGCACCTAAGCCTTCTTATGGGTCTCACTCCGGAAATCCAAGCTACCCAGCTACATCAGGACTGCCTCCACCCACTTTGCCAGTTGAAAATCAACAGCAGGCCGCAAGGTTCTATCCCTTCGCCCAGGCTCCTACTCATGCTCCCCCGGGCAATTTGGGCCAAGGACAGGTTTTCACTTACGTCCCCGGGTCAGCCGTTCCCTCCACCAGTCCGCCGCCAGTGGTAGCTCCTCTCTCTAGCTCAGTCACTGGTTTGAACGCCATGGTTCCACCACAAGATCCTCATCTGGCCTGGTTCATGGAACAACATAAGGAAATGAAAGCACAGATTGTTGAATTGACCGCTAAGAAGTCTGCCTTCTGGCCTACAGACCCGGACTCCATCGTTCCCCTGCCTCAGAAATTTGTTATGCCGAATCTGGACCTCTTTGATGGTACTGCATGCCCAAAAACTCATCTGGACACGTATACCTTGGTGATGAAGGCAAAAGGGTGTACCAATCAGCAGTTGGCTGACTATTTCAGTCTATCTTTGAAATCCAGTGCTCTAAAATGGTTCTTTTGCCTAAAGTCCGAGGCCAGGGCTACATGGGACCAGATTACTAATGCCTTCACAGAAAAGTACAAAGCTAACTTGGAATGGGAAACAAATAGAGTTGACCTGCAGACAACAGTGCAGCGTCCCGACGAGAATGTTGGGGACTTCTACAAGCGTTGGAATCTGAAACCTAGTGAAATGGCCATCCCTCCTTCTGAAGAGGAACAACTGGACATCTTTCAGTCATGCCTGAAACCACATCTGAGAACCTCCCTCAGTCACTTCCCATACTCAGACTTACGGGCCATGGTTAACTCCGCAGCTAAGTTTGAAAAGGCTTACAATCAGCAACCGGCTGCTGCACCTGCTTACAGATATCGGGCTCCTCCTCCCAACACCGCTCCCGCTCCTACTAAAGGCAAAGAGGTGATTAATTACGCGGAACAGGAATGTAATAACACAACTCCTTTTGCTCCCAGAAAACCAGTCGAGCCCAGGCCACGGGTCATGAACCTTGAAAACTTTGGAATGCCTCTGAACGACATCTTTAGGGGACTGGTGAAAGAAGGCTTGCTGCGGCCTTTGGAGAATTTCCAACCCAGGAATCCGAATGCTCCCGTGGATACCTCAAAGTATTGCGCTTTTTATCAAGCCCACAGACATCTGACTGACAACTGCTTCACTCTGAAAAAGGCGATCCAAGGCTTGATAGAGCAAGGAAAGTTGGAAGGCCCCGAGGGGCTTAATACAGTCAAAAATCCTCTACCGAGGAACCATAATCAGGTGAATATGATTGAATGTGGAGAACCTTCGCATGCCCAGGAAGATGCTGATGAAGGTCCCCAAATACCCATGGCCAACCTTGTCGAGGATCCTGAATTCGGATTCCCCCTCAACCTTGAGGATGATGAACAAGTCAGCCCACCTTGGTCTCATGTCAGAGATTTTTTGCAAGAATATGAGGCTCGCTATTTCTCGGAGGAAGGGAAAGCCGATGCTGAAGAACTGGGGTTGTTCCAGTCAAATCATAAGAAAACCATTTACACGAGATGGTTAGAGCAGTCAAGGAAGATTGAGCAAGAAAGCTTCAGACGGGCGCCTGTATTGGGGCTTATCAGCAAAGAGGCCGAAGAGCACTTGGAGTTAGTACACTTCTGCAAGTTGGCCTTGGGGGAAACCAAATATGATCCCGAAGACAGTGAAAGTGAGGAATTGGAAGAGGAGGATTGCTTCTATATCCTTCCTGGAGTCAAGTACGTGTCGCCCCCTCTCACTCTTCCCCCACAATTTTTGGGAGGAGAAGCGGAGTCGCAATTGCCGCTTCCGGCAATGGGGGCATATGACAATTTTTGCGGTTGCACGCACCCGTCCTCCCCTAACAGATTTGACCGGCGCTCTCTCTCAGCCGAAATCCCAGTAGTATGGGAAGATGATTCTGATGATAGTAATGACAGTGATGATGATGATGACGGCGAAAGTGAGGAGTCAACCGATGCCCAAGAATCGGAATCAATGCGGAACAATCATCACGGGAAATGACATCATGGGGCCAGGACACAATGGTTGGTTGTCGGCAGTTACGATGAAGAAACTTCGGAAGACGATTATGAAACCGAGGACATGAAAGCCATGAAATTTCCTGGGGCTGAGCACGTGGATGTCATAGAGTTCAACACTGCCTACCATGCTTTGGGGAAAGGGTTTTCGGACACCCGATCCAGGCTGATAGTTGAAGATCTGTTAGAGAGAGGGAAACTGACTCCCATCCTCCCCAACGAGAAAGTGAACATGGTCAGATCAAATCTGCCCCGAAACAAAGTAACAATCCTTGTCAGGGTTACCCAAGAAGAGGTCACTTTCCCCGAATGCATTTCAGCTCTCAGAGAAGTCCTGGAAACCGGCATGATACCTGATGCTCCTCCCACGCAGAATGCTATAATCATCTCCAGCTCTGAGTATTACAGAAAGGAACCAGAATGGTTGCACTATACCGGGGATGAGATCGAAAAACCGCCGAGCCCCGACAATAGCGACTCTTGTTGTATGATAACTATGGGCAAGGCAGGCTATGGGAGCGAATCGGAGGACGCCCTAGCTCTGTGGGCCATCCAGGGGGCAACAACACAACCCCAGACTCAAAAGCCTGTGACTTGGGAAGCAGTTATAAGGGCCGCCCAGGAAGGAGCCAGTACAGCTCAAGCTCAGCCCCTCACCATTGCTAGACTCCGTCAGAACCAGTGGCCGATAGCCAAAAAGGCTCCCCCGTTGACCTTAGCAGCGTTGAATAAATCTAGCCAAGAAACAACTGATGAGGAAGTCAACCTGTTGACCCGATCCGGGCAAATCTTCCCAGGGAATCCCAAGACAGATAAAAGGGTGGCAGATCAAGCATCCGGAGAAAACCGTAATCCCGGTGTCAAGACAGCCGAAGCTCCTAACCTTGAGAAAGAGGACCCCGTGCTCACCCAAAGCGAGCGCATGTGCCAACATCTCTCTATGGTCCCTGCTCACCTCGTCTTATCCCCATAAGCTAAAGCTGGAAGAAAGCTTGACTCGCACTCTAGTGCCTATTGATGCTACTCCCGATGACGTGGTGCAATTAATTGGGAACATCCACTATGGGAACATAATCACTTTCACAGATCTCGATCTCCCTCAATTCGGGGCCGATCATAACGAACCTCTCTTCATCACAGTCCAATTGGATGAACGATGCCTCCCTCGGGTCCTGGTTGACAATGGGTCCGGAATGAATATTCTTCCGGCAAAGATCATGAGCCTACTTGACATCATGTCCACAGACTTGAAGCCTTCCTCCCTCACAGTCAAAGCTTACGACTCAACATCTCGAGCAGTCCTTGGAGTTGCTACTTTGGACCTCTGGTTTGGCCAGAAATTGATACTTGTGGAATTCCAGGTTATCGACATCCCGATCACTTTTAATGCCTTATTGGGAAGACCTTGGCTGCATCAGGTCAAGGGGGTCGCCTCAAGCCTCCACCAGTGTGTGAAATTCGTCTCGAATGGGGACCTGACAACTATTTACGGGGATTTAGTCACCTTGGAGGGCACGGATACAGGTGGAATACCTATTTTGGAAATCAAACATGATGAGGAAAGTCTCATGCTAACAGACTTCACGGTCGAGCCTCCTAAGGCCCAAGTTTGCAACGTAGATCTGACAATCACTCGGGATAAAATCCCTCCGGTCTTGAAAATGATGAGGAAGATGAGCTATCTACCTGGCCTCGGTCTAGGGAAGCACCAACAAGGAACTCACAAACTCATCGAGGTGAAAGGACAGAAAACTCGCCACGGCCTGGGATATGAGGCCACCTCAGTGGACACCGCGAAAGAAAAAGAATTTGCTCTACAAAGGAAAGAAGCTATCACAGGAAGGGTCCCGGTCAACAACCCTAAATCTCTCCCTTTCAGTCCTAATTTGGCTGACTACTTTGTAAAGGGTCCCACGCAACCGGGTAATGTCACAGTCGAAGAGCCCACTCCTACAGAAGGGTGGCTGAAGCTACAGGATAGCCTCAACAAGTTCAGGGGAGCCAAAGCTAACCCAGTCCGTAGAATGTTTCTGGACCTACCCAAGATATCCGGGGCTACCACTACCATGAAGAGTGAGTACACTTTCAAAGGCGTGCCAAGCCTAGTGGAACAGTTTGAGAAGCTTACTACCACAATTCCGATTATCCAGGAAGGACCGAAGCCTGAGTTTGAATTGACAGTGCCGAAAGCCAAAGCCACAGAAGTCTTTTCAGATGATTGGGATGGTCCGATTATGCAGCAGTTATTCGGGGAAGAGGTCCAGGTGCCAGACCTGATTGATTTCAGCTCAGTCAAAGAGATGGTAGCAATGATCGAGGAAGGAGGACATAAACAGTACAATTACCGAGTCATGACGTCCCTGACATCGATCCCATTAAAGAATCGGGAAACTCTCTCAGGCCCGTCCGCGACCAAAGAAGAAATGATCGCCAATCTTGGATTGGTCCCCCATCCCTTTGTGTCAATCTAGGTAGAGTCCTTCGAGTCCCTCATTGTCAAGATCGAGTCTCTAGAGTCGTCCTACGGCCTTACGCCTGAAGACTACAAGTCTGTAGCAAATGCTGTATTTCCTTTCGTTCCTAATGAAATGACGAACCTTTCTGAGTATCCCTTGATTGCCACTTTAACTAATGATAAATTAATTAATAAGTTTAAAAAAAACATTTAATAATGATTCATTAGATAAAGAAGCAGACGCATTAAATAAAAAAAAAAGAGAACAAAAATCTTTAAGCAGGTTGTTCGGAAAGAGGAAAATCGAGCCCAAGCTGCCGAAGAGATTTTGACAAGTGTGAATCTGGGAACTGCGGAAGAGCCTAAAGAGACGCAGAATGGTAGTTTCTTCGAAGGAACTGAAAAGGATGCCCTACAAAATCCTACAAGGTCCTCAACTCAAGGGAAAGTAGCCCTCTTCATCAAAGAAAACATCATATGCAGATACGGGTTGCCGGCCGAAATCATCTCAGATAATGGATCCCACTTCGAAGAGGAATGCGACAGGCTGCTAGCAGAGTTCAGAATAACCCGTCACAAGTCATCTCCCTACAGGCCCCAAACTAACGGAGGCGTTGAGGCAGCAAACAAGACTTTGGAAAACATCATTCGTAAAATGGCTGTCCGAGGTCGAGATTGGCCCGAGAAGCTACACCTGGCACTCTGGGGCTACAGAACATGCGTCAGAACGGCAACCGGGGAAACACCATTTGCTCTCACCTACGGAATGGAAGTCGTACTCCCAATCGAGCTAGAAATCCCCTCACTCCGGGTACTGTTGGAAAGTCAGATCAACGAGGTCGAATGGCTCCAAAGTCGCCATGATGAATTGACTCTACTAGATGAACGCCGATTGAAGGCCATGGAACATATTCGAGCTTACCAAGGGAGAATGGCCAGAGCCTTCGATAAGAAAGTAAAGCATCAGGAGATCAGGGAAGGTGATCTCGTCTTGAAAGAGAAGCTCCCAGTCCGTATCAACCCGCTTGACAAATGGGAACCCGTCTGGGTCGGGCCATATGTTGTCCAGAAAATCTTCTCCGGAGGAGCCATGCAACTTGCAGACCTCGACGGAAATCCTTTTGTACACCCAGTGAATGGTGACAAGCTGCGCAGATACTACGCGTAAAACACTGAGTCAAAAAAAAACAACAAAAAAAACAAAAAAAAAATATATATAAAAAAAAGAGTGCTAAAAGAGTAATACCCAACTAGGTTGAAAACCCGAAAAGGGCGGCCTAGGTAAAAAACAGGGTTGCACCAAAAAGAAAAAAAAACAAAACAAAAAAACAAAAAAAAAACAAAAAATTTTAACCGGGTCGAACTACGGAGACCTGAGCCCTTTTGTCCGAAGGGAACGTAGGCAGCCGGAAACGGTTCGGTCTAAAATACAAATAAAAGACATACTTTGTCAAACCATGAAAGCGTCTCGAAAAACTCTAAAACAATTCACATATTCATTACAGTTAAAAGCTTTTTGATGAGTCTAAGCTCGGTTCATTCCTAAAACTGGCAACCTGCTAAAAGAAAACTAAGATACATAATCAAACTAATGTGTCTGCTACGACAAGAAAGGGATACTCGGAAACCTCAAGGTCACTCCAAGCCACTCGTATTGGCTTCTCCCCTCTTCTTCCCCCTTCGAGTCTTCTTCCTTTGAACAGGAAAGATGTCGGTCTTCCTCCTATCAAGCTCTGGTGTAGGGACAGGATCTATCAAACCAGCCTCTGTCAGGGCCCTAGTAGCCCTAGCGTCATCTCTCATCTCCTGTAGTTGAGCTGGTAACATAGGAGTCCTCCTCTCCTGTCACTTGACATAAGCCTCATAGTCGGTCACAACATCTCCGCTCCTGTCATAAGGGTTGGCCCTCGCCTCGACCCTTCTCCTCTCTGAAACTGTCAGGTCCTCCGCACCCACCATGGCCTCACGCAGTCTCAAAATAGCCATCTGAGTCTCTCCCAAATGCCTCTCGTACCAATCCAAGTACCAAGTGGTCAGAAACAAAGGTCTCGGACGCCTGAGGATAACCCGAGGAGGGAAGACGTCATACCTCCATGCTCGGGAAAGAAATGGGAACACCGAAGGATCATCCATAGAAGCAGGAGCCACCACCCTAGTGGCTATATCATCAAAGTCCTCCAAAGGAACCTGCTCCAAGCCAAACTGTCTCAGAACCAGAGCCGGAATGTAAAAGCTGGACTGAGAAAGCCCCGGAAGCATAACCACGGGAGATCCATCCTGAAGTACTCTCCGAGTCTCCACCCGCCAATGAGGCACCAACCATCTGATATCTTCAGTCTGGCGACCAGCCATCCAACGCTCCCACGAGCCCTGATCATCAAAATCCACAGTAACCCCTCTCCTGGCAAATGTCCAAGGCTTGATCATGTCAGAAGTTTCCCGAAGAACCCCCAGGCGCTCCATCAGCCACAGGGTCAAGAGAAACGGGCTGCCCCCGTGCATGTACCGCCTCCCGGTAGCTAACCTGTCGAGAGCATGAAAAGTCTCCCCCAGGATCAAAGGTACAACATCTCTGCCCAAACGACAGTGAACCACTACATCCAGCAGAGCCCGATGACAAATCCCAAAAGAATAAACCATGAACAAGGTTCCAAACATGCAGAGTGCAAAAGCATCCCAATAGGCATCATCAAGCAAGCCTAAGTCCCTAAATCTATCAGGAAGACCAGAAATGTCAAAATGATCGGGACCACGGATCATACCTTGTGCTTCCTCCGGGGAAAGATGGAGAAGGTTGCACAACCTATCAACAAAAGAGACTCCTCCGGGCAAAGGAATCGCAATCTCCTCCACCTCGGGACCACCAAGCAAAGCCCGAAATTCTTCAACAGTCGTGACCATTTCATTGTAAGAGAAGCAAAAAACATGCCTTCTAGTGTCCCAAAATGAGGAAGAAGCTCTCAAAAGATCATAATCCGGAATCAATTCCTTGAGAGACCACAAGCATCGTATCTTGTACCTTTCTTCAAAGAATGGCCTCCTCTCATGCATAATCTCCCGGCACCACTCTTTAAACTTGGTGAAGAATGACATTTGAGAATTTTGGGATAATTTGGGTGGATTTTGCATGCTCACAATTCTCTCCATGGTTTTTCTCTCCTTCTTCCCGAAAATGGCTGTTTGAACTGGTGGTTGAAGAAGGTGTTTGAATTTGAAATAAGGGAAAAGCAGATCTGAAGCAAAATTAAAGGACAGTGTCAGAAGACTGTCTCATCCGCGCGAACATAAGTGTCGCTACCAGAAAAAATCTGCAGCAGTTCAAACTGCTGCACCACGGAGGAATATTTCATCCCGGCCGCTCGAAACTTGTGCAAAGCCTGCCCAAATAGTTCACATACCATACATTCGCACCCTAGCCAAGAAACCTGGGCTCATGCAACATTGCATTCACAAAAAAAAAGAGATAAAAAAAAAAAGAAAGTAGATTATTACATTCCAAAAAAAAACACAAAAAAAAACAAAAAAATGTGTGCATGAGAATAAAGTGCATCTGTCTAAATAGGTACAATCTCAGAAATCAAAGATAGTCAGTCAGAATCCTCAGAGGCCGGCCCTTTCCCCCGATCACTCTTGCGGCTCGGGCCCGCCTCCTCAGTAGCTATGAATGTCTCGGGCTCGGAGTCATCCTTGTCTCCAGAGAGGGGCTCTCCTGGATCAACCGGCACGCCACGATACGGCAAGCCAAGATCCGCAAAGAAGTCGTATCCGAACGAAAACGCGTCGGATTCCCGGAGGTGCGAAGAAGACCCGCCGTGATGCCAAACATGTCCCTGCCCATGCAAATCTCCGAGAATGACATGGTCCAGAGGCAGCTCCATGTCGGGATCTATCAGAGGAGAGAGAGGAGTCTCGGTCGAATGCTCCGAAGGAATAGGGGAAGTCTCCCGCTCCACAGGTGCCGGCTGTGCCCGCCTCGCTCTGGCCTGAGGAGCCCCACAAGCAACCATCCTCCTGATGAACCTCTTGGCCCCAATCACCTGCTTCGTCAGCTTCTCCACCACCACGGCTGGGAACTGCACGGGAACAAAAGTGTCAGAAAGAATTGATGCGAAAAATGATGAAGCGAAAGGAAAGAAGAAGAGACAGTAAAAAGCCGTACCTTCATATCCGGACGAGGCCGGAAAGCTCGTGGGACCCGCTCAGGTTGAGGGATCTGCACCCTCAATCTAACCCCATCCTGGACATATGAGAAGTCTGTCCGGGGGTATCGTACAATCCCTAACCCCTCTCTCTCAAGAACCTGGGGCATCCTCAGCCTCCTCAAGATAAATCTCGAATACTCCTCAATCGCCACGAACGTCGAGAAGTGCTGGCCACCTCGATAGTCGCCCCAGGTCTCCGATCTCTCACTCGGATGCATCATGTCGGCAGGAGGCTCTACCGATGCCATCAGAGGCGCACCCTCGCCATGCTGGCGCGTCACTCTCTCCCACAGATAATACACATCGCAGGTCAAGCCCCTCAAAATCCTCCGCTGCACAGTCTATCTCTCGGCACCCTTCAGCTGCTCCACCTCAAAGCGGCCCCAGGGGTAGAAAACCATCCCCTCATCCGTCTCAGCCCTCGTCAAAGGCAGGCAATCCCTGTACTTAAGGGTCGTGCGCCCCTTAGAACCTATCTTCTCCCGAGCATGCTTGCTCCAGGAGAGCATGGTCGGATATGCCCCGATGTGCTCCGCCGGCTGCCGCCACATCGTGACATGGAAAAACTCCAGAGCCCATACCTGCGAAAGAGAAAGATCTCATCAATCAAGTGCGAAAAGAAAAGTGTGTGCTTAAGGAAAAGAAAAGCAAAAGCCCATACCTCCAAAGGAAACTCGAAGCATGTCAGAGAGCTGACAGCCTTCCGGCTGTACCGATCCAGAGCAAAATATAGCTCTGCCAGCCCTGCCTCTCCCCAGGACACCTCCCCAGCCATCTCCACATCCTCCAACGTCCTCAACAAAGCAAACATTGTCGTCCCCTCGGCGTGTCCAAAAAGTGTGCTCGAAAAAGCAAACCACAAGAAAGCCCTAGAAATCTGCACCGCAGCCACCCTCTCATCACCAGCCTCGTAATTCTCGATGCTCTCCACGATCTTCCCGTGGACCACGGCGTACTCCATACCCATCCCCTTTTTGGGAATGGGGGTAAAGCCCAGAAGATCCTGCAGGTCCCGGTCACTGTAGCCGTCTCTCCACTCAATGCTCCGTCCTTTAAAGGACAGGCCCGTGATCGCTGCGTAGTCGGAAGGTATAACCGTGGCCTCACCCCAGAAAAAATGGAATGTGTGGGTCGCGTCCCACCAGTGCTGTGCCAAAGCAAAAATCAGACCCTTGCTCTTGGAAAACTTAACCAATCCCCTCAGGCACTCGATAAACTCGTACAATCCAGTCCCAATGACGATCTGTCTCGGACTCATCAAAACTCCTCGGGCCAAGACTGGAAGCCGGTCCCACAGGTCAACCACGGCCTCCACTGACCCCCGAGTCTTCATCTTGTTCAGCTGCTGCATCACAAAGCGATCTCCACCCTGCAATAAAAAAAAAACAGAAGAAAATGTCAAAAAAAAAAAAACATACACATGCATCATAAAATTTTGAAGAAAATCGGGCAGCATAACAGCATACAATGGACTCAGCCCCATTTTTCTTGCACAAAAGAAAACACTTTCAACAACCATCATTCATTATGCATATATATAAAAAAAAATGTGTCAATAACATTGAGTCAACGGAAGAAAAATTCCGTCCCATTTTTCATAAAATAGCATACATAAACAATGTTTTCACCATTCATACATTCAATCAACGGGAACGAAAAATCCGTCCCATTTTCACAGAAAATCACATTCTCACAAAAAAATGCATTCATATCATTCATATCATTCACATCACATTGCAAGAATTCAACAAAAAGTCTGTCCCGGATTTGGGCAAATTTTCAAAATGGCAAAATGCCCATTCTTTTTTTTTCAAACAAAATGCACATTCGAGTTACCCATATACTCATTACAACATACGAATCATCAAAATCAAGATTCAATGTCAAGAACATAATTTTCGAATTTTCATTGCATTTTTCGAATTTAAAAAAAAAATGGCAAAATGCCAATTCTTTTTCCAAACAAAATGCACATTTTGATTACCCACATACTCATTACAACATGCAAAGCATCAAAATCAAATTTCAAGCCCAAGGAAATCAATTTTCGAAATAAAAAAGAAAAAAAAAACAATCAATTTCACGTAAAAATCGACAAAGGGAATGGAGAGATTCGAAGTATACCGTACGGAGACTCGGATCAGAAGCCCAATGTTGCCACGCATCGGGGTACGGCTCCTCCGCAATCGATTGCGAAAGTGTGTAATGCCTCCTCATTCGAACAAGCTCCAATCGCCTCTCCGCTACCGGGCCACGTCCTTGGCCTTGAATGGCTACTCCCGCGTGTTTGAATGTGTGCCCAAATTTTGTTTTTTGTTGGATTCACGCGAGTTTGAAGACATCCGGTTTAATTTGAAAAACGGAGTCGCCACGCCATTTTGATTACCTCAAAACTTTGAAAAAAAGGTTTTATGGGTTCGGAGGTTAAGTTACCCCTTGGGAAGAACGTTTGGCGTTCACCCAAGGTGCCTTGCCGGAGCAAGTCTCCCATGATTTCATTAATCGTGCTTACTTGCGTGCTTTCTTGTGTGCATGTGTTTGAAAATAAGGAGGGAATGTCCCAAGTCGTCTTCCGGACGTACAAACCATTTGTTGGTTGTCGCTCGGGATTTCTTGGAATTTATGTATTCGGGATTATGATCCCGTCCTCATCTTGGACTTGTGATCATCGCATTTTTTAGACCTTGGGACTTGCGTGATCGAGAGAATGAATCTCTTTGTAGTCAAAGATGAGGTTCTTTAGAAAAGGAGGGTCCTTAGCCCATCAATCCTACACTTTAAGATGGTCGAGCTTGTATAGATGCTTCATACTCATCTTAAGTGATAATCGGAGATATAGGGTTCGAAGGTGTCCCTTTTCTAAAGAGATTATGAAACCTTTATGGAAGGAACGATGTAAAGATAGGATCTTTTACACCGGTCCGTTCCTAGGTTGCTAATGGGAGAATGGGGGAAATGTATGTAAAAATGACACTTTAATGAAAAGATGACATTTTTGGGTTGCAAATGATGCACTTAATTCAAAGAAATGATCTTTATTGCAAATGATGCATAAAGATTTGATTTTTATGCAAATGATGCATTTTTGTTGAAGAAATTGGCATTCATTATGCAAATGATGCATAAAGATTGCATTTTGAAAAGCATATGATGCTAGTTTATGGTAAAGACGTGGTCTTTAAAGCAAATGATGCTTGGAAAAGGGATTTTGAATGCAAATGATGCATTTTGATTGAAAAGATTTGATATTTATATGCAAAGGATGCATAAAGATGACATTTTTATTTGAAAATGGGGGTTTTAGGTGCAAAGGATGCACCTTTATGGGAAAAGACTACATTTTTATGACAAATGATGTCTAATGCATGCAAAAGGGGAAGGAGGAATATGAAGATATGATCTTTAATCTACCAAGTCCCAAGCAATATAAAGGTAATGCAATGAGCAATTTATAAAGCAATTAGGATGCGAGGTTAGGGCGTGCGAGGTTACCAATGGCTTCCTTCTTCTTCGGGCGGAGCTAGGAGGAGAGGTTGGTCTTGGATCTTCAAGGAGGAGGGAGGGAGCTTCTTGGCCTTCTTCTTCACCTTCTTGAGCTTCCAGCAGTATTCTTCACGTATTTGGAGTATTTGTGGGTGATTTGTTGTGTTAATTGTGTGTTAAAATGGGTAGAGGAGGGCTCTATTTATAGGCAGTCTGGATAAGGCTAATGAAGCCGTGCGGCTAAGGACAGCGAGCTAATGCAGCCGTGCGGCATTATCCACAATGACTCAGCATTCTAGAACCATGCAAGGTGGCAAATTCTAGAACCTTTCCTCCTAATTAAGAAAAACGTGTTTCTTAATTAGGAAGGATCCTCTTCAGCCCTAAATTAATTAAAAACAGTTCCGGAATGTTTCCGGAACACTAGGAAGGTCTGGGGAATTACCGGAAAACTTACCGAAATTGCCGGGAAATTTAACCGGAAGGCATGAGCCAGATTTGGGTACTTACAGAAGCCCCTCGGCAACGTCACTTGCAAGGCGAGTGGGGTTGTCGATAGAAAAGGATCCGATCTGGCGAATGCCGAGACGGATTGGGTGACGAAGGTGGTCGAGTGGCTGAACCTCTTATGAAAGGCTACCTACGTATCCCGGAGGAATCAAGCCAGGCCGTAGTTCGGAATAGATCCATTTGGGGAATGGAGAAGAGAAGCTGGTCTCTTCTTTGGGGAAATAGAAGGGAAAATGACCTAGGAGGTCAAGCAATTGATCCTGCGGGGATATGCTAGGAGTGACCAAGGTGGTCAGATAACAAAGTCTCTTATGAGAGACTACTTCATCACTGAGGAGTGACGGAGGAAAAAGGGTGACCAAAGTGGTCGGATGGCTGGACCTTTTATAAAAGGCTACCTACGTATCCCGGAGGAATCAAGCCTTGATCGTAGTTCGAGCATCACTAGATAGGTAGGAACGATGTCTAGGATCCTCGAGGGTTTTGACAATTAATGGAGGCTGTCACCTGAGAAAACTGGAGCTTACGTCACTATCGAGAAGATAGAGGTAGCTAAAGTTGGATGACGTTATTTCTTTATGACGGAAATAACGAAGACTAGAGCTTACGGCGCTATCTCTTTTTGACAGAGATAGAGGTAGCTAAAGCTAGAAGAACTTAAGTATACTTCACTATTCGTGATAGAGGTATCTTAAGTTAAGAGGAACTCAAGCATACGTCACTATTCGGGATAGAGGTAGCTTAAGTTGAGAGAAACTTGAGCGTACGTCACTATTCGGGATAGAGGTAGCTTAAGTTGAGAGAAACTTGAGCGTACGTCACTATTCGGGATAGAGGTAGCTTAAGTTGAGAGAAACTTGAGCGTACGTCACTATTCGGGATAGAGGTGGCTTAAGTTGAGAGAAACTTGAGCGTACGTCACTATTCGGGATAGAGGTAGCTTAAGTTAAGAGAACTTAGCATACGTCACTATTCGGGATAGAGGTAGCTTAAGTTGAGAGAAACTTGAGCGTACGTCACTATTCGGGATAGAGGTAGCTTAAGTTGAGAGAAACTTGAGCATACGTCACTATTCGGGATAGAGGTAAGCTAAGTTTAGAGTTTTGACAATTCGGAGGTTGTCACCTAGCATTATCCCGTTATAACGGAATTAATGGAGCGGCGGGAAGAAAGCTTAATTGCTTAAGAGATAAGGGATATCTTACGAAAAAGATGTTATCTTGGTTAAAAGATAACGGAAATTGCATGCCCAAGTGGAAGGTCCGGGCGGGATTGTAATTTTCTACTCAGAGCGAATGAGGCCGCCCGGCATGAGATGGAGAAAAAGGAGCCGTACGGCTAGAAGCCTGTTTTTTCCAGATTATTTAAAATCAGATTTGAACGGGCCATTGGCATTGTATTGCCGCCCAAGAACGCAGAGAGAGAGAGAAGAGAGGAAGAGAATTTCGAAATTCTTTCAATCCCCTTGCTTCCTTTTGATTTGAGATGGATCCGGAGGGCAATCCCATACCGAGGCAAGCAAGAAGAAACATCTCGGCGGCCGCTCGGAGGAGGAGAAAGGAGCTCGTGCGAACGGAAAGAAAGTATGACTTTCTTACGCCTCCGTCGGAGCTTTACCCGGGGAGAAGAGAGCATAAATCAACGAACCCGCGATCGGTTGGGGTAAGCATTCTTAATTTGCTCAATTCCGTCGATTTTGATTGAATTTTGAATGACTTAGGGCTTGACCCGAATTTAGAAATTTTCTAGGATTTTCCTAGGATTTTTGAATGATTTTGAGACATTGATGAATAACCTATGAGGCTAAGAATATGCAATGTGCAATTTGTTTGACAAAAATAATGGGAATGACCCACTTTTTTCTCGCAAATAATGTAAGAATGAAAAAATTGTCTAAAGTGAGACGGAGTTCTTGCATGTGCTAGAACTAGGTCAAAATTTTAAGAAAACATGATTTTGGAAGATGAAAAGGATTCATGCATGCCATTTTTGAAAGAATAATGCTTATGTGCAAAGAATTGTGAAAATTGTGATTTTGTGCTTTAGGAAAGCAATGGGACTTGACATGACACGTTTTAAGTGATGAAAGACGCTTTTTTGATGCAAATGATGCTAAAAAAAACTTTTGTGAATGCTTTTCTTTTTGAAAAACATGTGCACTTTTTGAATATATGCATGCTTTTGAAAATGATGAATGATTGACACACTTCTTTTTGTTGTGCTTGTCTACAGGAGAACAAGTCTAGAGGACCATCAGAGATTGCAGTCAAACTTTGGCAGAGGATGCCGGATTTCGAGAAGAATGAGGTGAACCCCAAGGGTTTGGTGAGGGCTACCGGCCTGGATTCATTCGTCGAGGCTATAGCAGGGGTGTTCAAATCACCTCTAAGAGCAAGGGCTTGATCCAGGCCCTTTCTGAGTTCTGGTGGGACAGTACACATAGCTTTCACCTGAGCTGGGGAGAGCTTACAGTGACTCCTGCCGATTTCACAGCTATCACTGGCCTACAGTTCACCGGGAGGCCCGTGACTTGGAGAGACCACATTACAGCTGAGGAGTTCCAGGCTTTGGTTGGATTTGAGTTGATTCCCAAGGGACTGGGTATGGAGACACGGAATGTCGAGGTGGCAGTTCAGACTTGCATGCAGAACTTTGCTGCTAATGATGTGGCCCTTGGCCCAGTAGCTAGAGCCTTTGTGTGGTTGATGCTGTCAGTCACTATCTTCACTAATTCTGGGACGCTAGCTATGACTTGCCTTCTCGACTCTCTGGAGGATGTAGATGGGATAGAGATGGTCTCTTGGGGAGAGGCCGGATTGGCGGAGTTGTTTTTCTCCTTGGACATGTACAGCCGGAACAAGGCTGCTTCGATGGACTGTTTCTCCTTTGCCCTTGAGGTAGTCTCCTTTCTTTTCTCTTTTCTTTTTCTGTCTTGAGACTTTTATGAGAGAGAGAATTACCTTTTTGATGTTTTGAACATGCAGGCCTGGTTTTGCGAGGTGATCGGGTTCTTCCCTTGGAACCAACAGAGCGATATCACCATCTTTCCTGCTATGGTTCGCTGGAGGGGAGATGCGAGGGATAAATTCACGGGGAAGACCCGGATCACCTTCGACTACAAAATGGTGAGGCCGGTCATCAACAGGGATGGGCACGACGGAGTGGACTTCTACCCTTGGGGCAGGTATCCGGAGATCTTGCTGGGAGATGCCATTGAGGCGACTAGGCAGAGGAGGTGGCTCACTGGGCTGACATGTGATGTCATTTACTTGGGGGACCGTTTCTCGAGGCAGCATGGCCATGTCCCTCCATTGGACGCCATTACTCCTCGGGATCCTCCAGCGGCACGGATGCTACGGCCCGAGGATTGGCCGAGAGGATGAGATTGCTAGGTACCGAGCGGGCGTGGGCTGCGAGAGAATGCCGACATGGACACCCCCTACGCTGTGTTTGTGGAGCGGCGCACGAGGACGCCACATAAGCTAGTGAAGGCGGCGGTCACTCGGGGATATGGGGAGGATGAGCCTGCGACCCGCCGATCCCTCCTGCGCATCTATCCTACGTGGTCCATGGAGTACCGAGGAGGTGAGGATACTGTCCCACGCTAGGGAGCCCCGGTACACCTTGCCGCTGACAAAGCCTGTAAGTATACTTTTAGGGTCTTTCCTTTTCGGCTTTTGATTTTTACGCTTTTTGCAATTTTACGAGATTTTTCGAGATTTTTCTCTTCTTTTTCTCGGAGTTCCGGCTCGCACCTATGACGGATTGGTCGGGCGAGAATAGGGGCTGGAAGGACATGTGCCGGTCCCTTCGAGGAAGGCGCTGCGCTTGAGGCGGCGGCGGATGCACGAGAGCCGGGCGCAAGAGACGGCATGTCGGGGCACGGCATCCTCTTCATCGGCCTCGGAGTACTCTTCCGGTGCCATGCCTCGGGGCGGGGACCCAACGCCGACATTCAGGGAGCGGGCGAGTATGGGCACGATAATGTCCATCTGTCTGATGTGAGCGACCAGGAGGACCTGATGAGGGAGGCTAGCATTTATGAGCTGAGTAGCGATGAGGAGGAGGAAGAATCGGAGGCCTAGGAGGTCTCAAGAATAGATTTGGAACAAAAAACAAACAATGAACAACTTTTATGCACACTTTATTTATTTTTTGCTTTATTCTGGCGCCGATGGGGCGAAGACATTGTTCATGTTTTATTTGCTTTTCTAATTTATGCTTTTTTAAATTTGCATATTATCTGAGCCTCGGGGCGATATTTTTGCTTGGAATCGGGGCTGAAACTGGGCCAAAATGATTTCTAATGGTGTATAAATGCTTGAATGGCTTCTGGATATGTTTTTGTACAGGTTTTGGTTGAAAAAGTGGGGTGAAAACTTCCTTGGGCAGCAACTTTGGTTGCTGCAGAATTTTTTCTGCAGAGGGCTAATGTAGCCGTGCGGACAGTCCCGAGGGTAAATAGGGCCGTGCGGCTCACGGTTCTGTACGAACTGGTTATTTTCTGAATAAAAGCAAGGCTTGGCCATTTCATTTCATTTTCAACTTAGACTTGTCCCAATTGTTCCCAGAGCACATTTTGGACCTAAAAGCACCACCTTTGGTCGTTTTGCGATGGAGAAGCCTGTCAGATTGCAAAAAGGGGGAAACGAGACCGTTTTCTGTCCGATCTTCAATCTTGGGTGAGACACAACTTTCAATCTCATAGGGGGCTGCTTGATTCTTCCTTCAAGATCAAGTCTTTATGGCATTTGAGGGATCTCCCGCCCGATTGGGACCTTTTGAGAGCCGCAGCAAAGTTCTGGGACGTCCGGAGACATGTTTACTGCTTTTCTTATAACGAGATTGTCCCGACGCATGAAGACTTCCGAGCCTTGATTGGGGGTCCCGAGATTGAGGCTATATCTATTCCGCTGATCGGAGACGTGCCAGTGGCGGTAAAGCTTGCATCTTTTGCGAGATTCCTTTGGGAGAGGCCGAGAGGATGATGGTAGCCGGATAGGATTGACCTTTCGATATCCGGGCGAGGTTTGGGTCTCCGAGATATGGCTGCGACCACGGTGGCTATGGACGCATTTATCCTTTGCGTATTCTGCTCTGTTCACTTCTTGAGTCCGTGGGGATCTGTCATAGTGGCCTCTTGGACATGGTTAGAGACTGCAAGGCTGGGAGGGATATTGTCCCGCTGGTTTTGGGAGAGACACTTCATGGGATTGACGGGATGGCTCGGGGAGACCATTTCATGAGATCCGGGAGTCCAGTGTGTTGACCTTATGGGCTGCGGGGAGAGGCTCGGGGCTTTGCCGGGGGCTTTGCCGACTCGGTGCCCTTGGGTGATTTCTCGGAGGGGTGCACCGAGGCAACGAGGACCGAGTAGGCCGGAGGCGACGATGGCTAGGCTATCCACTTCGGACATCCGTTGGTGGATTCCTCATTGGAGGTTGCGGACCCGGGAGGATATTTCGGGAGTCCTATCTTTGTGAGGGTTCCGAGGATTCTTTGGTCATCCTTCTACATACCTGCTTAGTATCCGGGCGGTTTGGGGCTTTACGGGAGCCATTGAGCGATTGGGAGGACATCCGGACCATGGAGGTGATGCCATTGGATATGAGAGATCCGGCCGGCTTCTCATTCTTCTCGAGGGCTTGGACATACACTGCTTTCCCACCCGGGGCTATCTTCGGGAGCGGGAAAAGCACCATCTTGACCACTGTCTACTTGGGGCGAGTACGAGAGGGAGATGGGAGCGACTCGGGTCATCTTGGAGGAGAGACGTCGAGCTTTATTGGGAGGCGGCTGCGACTCGAGTAGGACTTTGAGGGAGGCGAGGCTAAGGCGAGTCGCCATAACCGGTCAGTGACTTGGTCGGGGATATGGAGGCTCGGTACAAGAGGTTGTCCAGAGGTCGCTCCTTTGGCGAGGCTCGAGAGGGAGGAGGTGCGGACTCGTGCTCGGATAGAGAGAGCACTTATTGACACAGGTTTAGTGGAGGCTCCAGTAAGGATACCGGAGGGCGGGATGAGGGATACCGACATCATAGATAAAAAGAGGAAAAAGACGCGACGGGGCCGAGGAAAAGGGAAAAGACCAAAAGACTCGGCGAATGACGGCGACGATGATCTTTTCTTAGGATTCCCTTATTGCCATTTTGCAAACACATTAGTTTATTTAGGCATTTTATTGTATTTTAGATCTTTGTAGCAGGTTAGCAGAGTCAAGAGGTAGACCGTGCTTGAACTCATCAAGAAGTTTTTAACTTGTAATGAACAAGAAATATTATCTTAAAAATTAGTCAAGACACATTTCATGGAAATTCAAATGTCTTATTTATTGGGACCCGTTTTATGAAAACTGAAATACCCTTTATTATTTAGGACGCACTTCATGGAAGCTTGATTGTCCTTTTTATTGTTTAGGACACATTTCATGGAAACTTAATCGTCCTTTTTATTGTTTAGACCGAACCATATATGGCTGCCTACGTTCCCCTTTTACAAGAAAGACTAAGGGGCTCAGGTCTTCGTAGTTCATTCTGGTGAACTAATTTTTTTTTCATGTGCAGCCCTGTTTTTTGCCTAGACCGCCCTTTTTAGGGTTTTCAGCCTAGCTGGGCATTACTCTTTTTGCACTAAGATTTTTTTTTTTTTTTTTTTTTTTTTTTATTTTCTTTTTCTTTTATGTGCAACCCTGTCTTTTGCCTAGACCGCCCTTTTTGGGGTTTTCAGCCTAGCTGGGTATTACTCTTTTTGCACTTTTTTTTTTTTATTTATTTTTTTATTATTTTTTTCTTTTAGACATAGTATCTTTTGAGCTTATCACCGTTATTTGGGTGGACAAAGGGATTGCCGTCCAGTCTGCAAGCTTCATGGCTCCTCCCAGATAGTATCTTACGCACCACATAATGGCCGATCCAAACGGGTTCCCATTTTCCCGGGGTTGTCTGCGGTAGGGGCTTCACTTTCAACACTAAGTCACCCTCTTTGATGTCTACGGCCTTGACCTTTTTATCAAACGCTACGGCCATCCGCCTGCGGTAGGCTCGGGTGTGTTCCATGGCTTTTAGCCTTCTCTCGTCAAGCGGGGCTAACTCATCATGCAGCGCAACCATTCCACTTCATTGACACTTTGTTTTCCGGGAGGACCCTTAATGACGGGATTTCCAACTCCAGTGGTAACACTTGCTTCCATCCCGTAGGTTAAGGCAAAAGGAGTTTCTCCTGTAGGCATTCGACAGACGTTACGTAGCCCCGAGTGCCAAGTGCGGCTTTTCGGGCCAATCACGACCACGGGTGGCCATCTTCCGGATGATCCGTTCGAGCGTCTTATTAGTAGCTTCCACGGCTCCATTAGTCGAGGTGCATGCGGAGACGACTTGTGGCGAAGTGATTACTGAATTACGACGGCAACCTATCGCAGTCCCCTTCAAAGTGCGACCCATTATCGGAAATGATCTCGTTGGGCACCCCATATACGCACATTATGTTTTCTTTGGTGAATTGGGCCACTTTTACGGAAGTGAGGACCTTGTAAGACTTGGCCTCTACCCACTTGGTGAAGGAGTCGATGGCTACTAGCACAAATTCATGCCCATTGCTTCTGTAGGGGCTATTTTCCCTATCACGTCAATACCCCAAGTTGCAAACGGCCAAGGAGTCGTCATGCGGTGCGGAGTCATGAGGCGGGAGATGGTTGAGGTTGGCAAACCGCCGGCACTTGTCGCATGCTCGGACGTGCTGGACACGATCTGTTTCCATGGAAATCCGGTAGTAACCCATTACGAGGATCACTTGCATCGGGGCTGGCATTCATATGGGGACCGCGGGGACCATTGTGGACTTCGGATCATCAATTCTTTGGCCCTTTCTTGAGTGACGCACAAGAGGAGTGGTCCTTGGTATCGCTTCTTGTACAAGTTGCCTCCTAGAATGACATAATGGGAGGCCAACCTTTTCGAGCTTGCAAGCTCTTGGCTCGACACCTTCTTTTGGTCTACCTTCTTCGTCTTTGAAAGTGACTCTCCATCTTTGAGGAGCTGGTAAATTTGATTGTACCGGGGTTCCTTCATAGGCTCGGGTCCCAGTCTACTTCACAACGAAGGTTGGGGCTTCTCTTCTACCCACTCGGAAGGGTTTTATGGCTTTTCCCTCGGGGATCTCTACCAATGAGGCTAGAGTAGCTAATGCATCTGCGAACTGTTCTTTTCCCTTGGCAAGTAGTGGAAGGTCACTTCTACGAGCTGTCCGATCCAACTCCTCCATATGGGCATGATACCGCTGCGGGTTAGGGTCCACGAGTCTTCCACTTGTTGGAAACACGATTGATGATCGGGCGAGTCTCCGTAAACTTCTAGCTCCTTGACATTCCTTTCTAAGGCGGCTTCCAAACCGGTAATGCGAGGCTTCATACTCGGCAACATTGTTCGTGGCGGGGAAGTTCAACTTGAGGGCTATGGGTGTATGCTCATCCTTCGGATCGACCGGTAGCATCCCGATACCGTTTCCTCTTTTGTTAGCGGCTCAGTCAAAGAACAAGCGCCATCGGTTTTCGGGTTCATTTGCAAAGATCCCTTCATGCAGGAATTGGGGTTCGAGCCCTCTGTCTTCATTCTTTGGGAAAGTTTGCCGGGTGGTCGACAATGCTTGACCCTTGATAGCCTTTTCTGGTCACATAGTTGATGTCGTACTCTGCTAAGAAGAAGGACCACTTTGCTAGACGCATCGAGAGGAAGGCTTATCAAAGATGTATTTGATGGGGTCCATTTTTGAGACCAAATTCACGGGGTGGGCTTGCATATAATGCTTCAACTTGCCGACTACCCGGACCGATCTGCACGAGTCTTTTCACATCTTTGAGTAATTGAGCTCACTTCCTGCAGCTTCAGTGACAAAGTAAATGGCGTTTTCTACCCGAGAGTCTTTCTTTTCTGAGCAAGCATAGCCCCAAGCTGCCGTATCGGTGACGGTGAGATAGAGCGAGAAGAGGTTTTGTCTATGTGGGGGCATAGCAGGAGGGTGTACCAAGTATGCCTTGATCTGGTCAAAAGCATCCTGGCATTCTTCGGTCCATTACGTGTCTACGTTCTTCTTCATGAGCTTGAAGATGGGCTCGCACATAGTGGTCAGCGGTCACGAAACGGCTAATGTCTTGCGGTTTTCCCATAAAGCTCTTGACTTACATGCAGGTCCGAGGTGGCCTCATATCCATAATGGCTTTGATCTTTTGGGGGTCAACCTCGATACCTCGTTTCGTGACCATATACCCAAGCACTTTTCCCCTTGTCACTCCGAAGGTGCATTTAGCAGGGTTTAGTCTCATGGAATGTTGTCTCAGTCTCTCAAAGAACTTCCGCGGAGTCAACAAATTGCTGCCCGTCCTTGCCTTTGGAGTGGATTATCATGTCGTCTACGTAGACCTCGATCTCCTTGTGGATCATGTCATGAAAAAGCGCGGTCGCTGCCCTTTGATAAGTAGCCCCGGCGTTCTTAAGCCCAAATGGCATCACCGTATAACAGTAAGTTCCCCACGGCGTGGTGAAGGCTGTCTTTTCTTGGTCTTCCTCAGCCATCTTGATCTGGTTGTATCCTGCAAAGCCGTCAACGAAGGATTTGACTTCGTAGTTGGCAGTGGAGTCTACCAGGATGTCTATGTTTGGCAAAGGGTAATCGTCCTTGGGGCTGGCCTTGTTCACATCTCGGAAATCCACACAGCAGCGCACCTTCCCATTGGCCTTGGTGACGGTCACAATATTGGACAACCATGTCGGATATTCGATGACTCTGATGAATCCTACCCGCAGTAGCTTCTCAATTTCTTCTTTGACTGTAGAGACCATTCGGCTTGATCTTCCTCGGTTTACGCTTCTTGGTTTAGCATGCGGTGCTAGAGGGATTACGTGCTCTACTATCGAACTATCTAGCCCCGGCATATCCTGTATGACCATGCAAACACGTCGACGTATTCCCTGAGCGGATCGATCGATGCACTGTTCAACCCACTGGAAGAAGTTTCCGATCTGTGTCTCTTTAGGTTCCTTGACGGTACCCAAGTTCACACTTGTCAAAACCTCCTCGGCGGCTTGGGCCCTGTTTTCCTCTTTTACGAAACACTGCTTAAAGATTTCTTTAATGTATTGTTCATTTAGTGTGTTTGCATCTTGTTCAAATGATTCATTATTAAGCTTGTTGTTAAGTTTTGAGTTAATTTATCATTTGTTAAGTTGGCAATAAGAGGATACTCGTAAAGATCTGTCATTTCATTCAAAATAAGGGGAAAGATGACATCGATTACATTTTGGTAGTCCTCGGGCGTGAGGCCTTCGGATGACTCGGAAGGCTGGAATTCAAAGATTCTGACTCAAGCGAACGAGACGCTGCGACTCTGGACCCTACACTACTTATTGACTCGAGGGTGGCTTGACAAGGGTTGGGCCAGGGATCTCACTCCTTCTTCTTTGTTGCCACAGGGAGTAGCGGTCTTGTCGGCGTTCTCATCACTGTGGATCATAATTGCCTTTGTTGACACCATTTCCATGGGGAATACATGGCTACAGCGGAATCTCCTTTACGAACTTAACTTTATGCATCGGTACCTGCAGGGCGGTAGGACCGGTTGTGCTTTCGGCATCGAGATACGGCTTTCTTCATCCCAAAAGTCTTACGGCCGGTTCACTCTTCTTTCCACCTTTTCCCAAACAGTGGGGTGATCCTCGGGAGTGGTAAGAGCCATTACAAATACATTATGCTCATCATGGGTGATGAAGGGTTACGAAGAAACTTTCATTAACATGGCTTGTTTCACTTCAAACTCGCAGTCCTCATAAGTGAGCCTTTCTTACGTAATCTTGACCATGGTTCTTGGTTCGATGTCATAGAAAAGAGGCCGAGCTCGACAACATTAACAAAATCGGTTCCGACTATGGGCCCAATCTGTCCTTCCATGGCGGCGGCGTTAATCAAATCTTTCCACTTTCCTTGCAATTCGGCATAAGGAACATTGAACTTGAGAATGTCTATGATCTCTGGATTTCCAAAGTTGGCGCATTTGTCTCCCGAACTCAATCATGTTGACTGATTGTTAGGTGGAAGAGGGTTCTTGACCACATTAGGACCCGAGGTGGTTCCAACTTGCCTTCTTCAATTAGATCGGGAATTTCAAGTAGGTGCAATCATTGGTGTTATGCCCATGATATTTGTGGAAGCGGCAATGTTTGGTTTCGTCCATTCGACATTAGGGTTTTACGGGTTTCCGGTTTTCCAAAGGTCGATGAGTCCTTCGGCTACCAAACCGTCAAAGACCTTCTCCGGTGGCATTCCAAAATCTTACGCGGTATAGAAACGAGGTCTCGGTTTCGCAACTACTTGGCTTGAATTACTGTCCCACTTTCTCATTACGGATGTAATTGGACGGCGCCGACCGTTTCTTTTCCCTTTATAGTGACAGTAGGGCGTTTGACACGCGCTTTGTAGCGATAAGAGCTGGGCGATCACGTGGCGGGGCCATGTTGAAGGCATTTTCAAACTTGGTACCGGCATTTACCATTGCTCGAAGGTCGGGATAATAGTAATTGCCAATTTGGACCCTTAGTTGAGGCTTTAGGCGGGATTGGAAGATCTCCATCTGTTCCTCTTCATTCGGTGGGGTCATCATTTCACTAAGCTTCCGAGTTCCATCTCTTGTAAAATTCACTCACGGCTCGTGCAGGGCGTAGAGTGCCTTGTAGATCATTCCTGCTTTGGTTTCCCAATTCAAATTGGCCTTATACTTCTCGAAAGGCTTCCTTAATTTGGTCCCGGGTGGCTCGGGCTTACGGTTTTACGTGCGGGAACCATCTAAGAGTGAACCCTTTAATGACAAGCGAAAATGGTCGGCCATTTGCTGATGTGTACGATCCTTGGCTCTCATGGCAAGAAGGTAACTTTCAATATGAGTCAGGGGACAATCGGTGCCGTTGAACTTTTCAATCTACGGCATCCGGAATTTTGGAGGAAGAGGGACAATCTTGCTAGGATCGGTAATCGATATGCCGCCTTTTTGGTGTTCGGTTCTCAGAACTTCTCTGCATTGACTTAACTTGTTCCATCAACCAAGTCATGTTGGGGTCGGGGGACGGTTTCGACTACGAAGCGAGGCTTGTCGAGATTTGAGTGGCGGGGCTGTGGGTGGCACGGTGGTAGGCAGTACCGTGGCTTGGGAGTCTTTAGAAGGGAAATAGGTGTAAACTTGGCACAGTCCGGTGTTTCCACTGAGGCGACCGAGAGGCATAGGAATTAGGCTCATAGTTGCGAAGTAGGAAAAAGGAGCCTCGTGGGATCCTATTGGCAAGGTTGGGGGTGGAAGATCTGTTGTGGCGGGCGGGAGCTGAAAAGGTCACTTGATTGATTCGAGGCACGGAAGTTATGCAGGACGGCCCATATTGGGGAGAGGAGCGAATCCCATAGGGTAATGCGAGAGGCTGCGTTACGGGAATAGGCTGTGGCGTTTGTTCTCTGTTGGTAGGGAACAAAGTGGGTCTTATCGAGGAGGAGAGGGTGTCGGGACCCTAATGGCTTGGGATACGGAAAAGGCCGAAAAGGGACGGAGTCTTTGGCAAAGGCTCATATGTGGGTGGAGGAGGGCACCGGTTATAGGCTAGAGGGTGAGATGGTTACTTACGGAGTTTCATCTTCTACCATAACCAAGTAACCATTGGGCTCTACCACTATCTGGACCCCATGACGGCGTAGCGCATCAATGAGCATGGCTCTTTGTTCCTCATGGGCCTTACGACTATTTTCCAAGGCTAAGGCTAGCTCTTCTTCCCTAGTCATCTGGTTACCCAAACCGGTGATGTTCTCTGTCGAATCGGACATTCGACTCTACGGGTGACCAAGCGAGGATTACGGCGAGCGTACGAGAATTCTGCGCTAACAAGTCGGCGGCCGGTGTTCTCACCCACTTCTTTCTCGGCTGCGGGAAAGGGATAGGAAAGGTTTAGACTCGGGGTAGGTGTTTAGGGTGAAGGCTCGGGCAATATGCAAATTAGAATCTTCCGGTTTACTTAAAACAGTGTCTTTTATTAATATCTATTTGGTTGGAAAAGGGGTTTGCCCTTCTTTTTCGTAACTACACTAGATCTGGATCGGTGGGTTCCGTCACTACGTCTATAAGCCCCTCGTATTCCACCTGTATTTCGACCTCCCGGGGTGGACAGCCCGGGCGAGGGTCCTATAGGGCACGCGGATCCCACCGACCGAGAGTAAAGAACGCTCCTAACGGGTCTAGCGGGTCAAAGGAACTTTCAATGCACGAGCGATGCGGATTATAGTCAAGGCAATGCGGGAAAGTCTCGTCTTTACGCCTTGATAGGATTTTGGCGAGAATTTCGCTTGAGCGAATGACGTTTTGACTTTCGGTAATGTCCGAGAAGATAATAGGCATGGGTCGAGTGGCAAAAGCCGGATGACACAGTGTCACATTGAACTTCGTTGCATACGCCGGGCGTGAGTTAGAATCGAAGTCAATGCCGGGTCAAGATCTTGCCAATTTTTCCTTGTCGGAATTTTAGTAGAGCTTCGCTTGAGCGAAAGATCTTTTGATTTGTTGGCAAAGATTCGGTCTTGACTCTTACGCATTCCGTGCAGGTCAAGGTCAATAGTCAATGTCGGAGTTGAGATCTCGCCAATTTTTCCTTGTCGGAATTTTGGCAGAGTTCTTCTTCCGTTATGAACTAAGGCTTGACCTTTACGAGGGTATGCAAGCTGGGCTATATGACACGGACTAGACCAAAAACCAACCAAAAGTCACGGTTTTGAAACGTGTGACACGGGTTTGTGCATTGGTCGACATTTTGCCATGGGGAGGTTGGGATGATTCCGTGCGCGCCCGGGAGCATCGTAAGGCTGTCCGTGACTGCAGCTGGAACCACCCTCGGGTTTGAAGGACGTGCGTGCAAAAGTGTACAGGATATATCTGGTGCGCGTAGTGTGCGGTCTCCTAAAAATGTTCCTTTTTGAGTTAAAATAGAGATTTTCAGAAATGTGTTTTAAAGGAATGATTTTCGGGACGGGGAGAATGCAACACATAAGCACGTAAATTTTAAGGAGCCCAGATCGGTCATGGAGGTGAGTAGCCCCAAGGCTGCTAGGGGCTGCCCAGATTAACCATGATTTTTCTGGTGGAATTGCCCGAGGTCGCCCGGTCAGAATCCAAGGAGGATTGAGCCGTACGACTGCATGGATCAATTTTCCAGGTTCCACTCCTTTTGCTATTTTTCGGGTTGTTTCCCGTTTCAAAGTATGCACAAATTCCAAGATGCAAATGATGCAATGCATGGTAAAGAAAGCAAGCATGATTAATGAAATCGGTGACGGGAGTCTAACCCGCTCAAAGGGAAAAGCTTTCTAATTTTTTTTTCGAAAAAGTGATACTGGTACGTGGATTGTTAAACCACCGGTTATCCCAACTCCCACGTCAGGGAGTGTACAGGAAGGGTAAGTGGTTTCCACCTATATACCGAGTATCGATTTTTTTTGTTTTGAAAATAAAAGCTTTACTCCTTTGGGGTTTCCCCAGCGGAGTCACCAAACTGTGAATGTGTGCCCAAATTTTGTTTTTTGTTGGATTCACGCGAGTTTGAAGACATCCGGTTTAATTTGAAAAACGGAGTCGCCACGCCATTTTGATTACCTCAAAACTTTGAAAAAAAGGTTTTATGGGTTCGGAGGTTAAGTTACCCCTTGGGAAGAACGTTTGGCGTTCACCCAAGGTGCCTTGCCGGAGCAAGTCTCCCATGATTTCATTAATCGTGCTTGCTTGCGTGCTTTCTTGTGTGCATGTGTTTGAAAATAAGGAGGGAATGTCCCAAGTCGTCTTCTGGACGTACAAACCATTTGTTGGTTGTCGCTCGGGATTTCTTGGAATTTATGTATTCGGGATTATGATCCCGTCCTCATCTTGGACTTGTGATCATCACATTTTTTAGACCTTGGGACTTGCGTGATCGAGAGAATGAATCTCTTTGTGGTCAAAGATGAGGTTCTTTAGAAAAGGAGGGTCCTTAGCCCATAAATCCTACACTTTAAGATGGTCGAGCTTGTATAGATGCTTCATACTCATCTTAAGTGATAATCGGAGATATAGGGTTCGAAGGTGTCCCTTTTCTAAAGAGATTATGAAACCTTTATGGAAGGAACGATGTAAAGATAGGATCTTTTACATCGGTCCGTTCCTAGGTTGCTAATGGGGGAATGGGGGAAATGTATGTAAAAATGACACTTTAATGAAAAGATGACATTTTTGGGTTGCAAATGATGCACTTAATTCAAAGAAATGATCTTTATTGCAAATGATGCATAAAGATTTGATTTTTATGCAAATGATGCATTTTTGTTGAAGAAATTGGCATTCATTATGCAAATGATGCATAAAGATTGCATTTTGAAAAGCATATGATGCTAGTTTATGGTAAAGACGTGGTCTTTAAAGCAAATGATGCTTGGAAAAGGGATTTTGAATGCAAATGATGCATTTTGATTGAAAAGATTTGATTTTTATATGCAAAGGATGCATAAAGATGACATTTTTATTTGAAAATGGGGGTTTTAGGTGCAAAGGATGCACCTTTATGGGAAAAGACTACATTTTTATGACAAATGATGTCTAATGCATGCAAAAGGGGAAGGGGGAATATGAAGATATGATCTTTAATCTACCAAGTCCCAAGCAATATAAAGGTAATGCAATGAGCAATTTATAAAGCAATTAGGATGCGAGGTTAGGGCGTGCGAGGTTACCAATGGCTTCCTTCTTCTTCGGGCGGAGCTAGGAGGAGAGGTTGGTCTTGGATCTTCAAGGAGGAGGGAGGGAGCTTCTTGGCCTTCTTCTTCACCTTCTTGAGCTTCCAGCAGTATTCTTCACGTATTTGGAGTGTTTGTGGGTGATTTGTTGTGTTAATTGTGTGTTGAAATGGGTAGAGGAGGGCTCTATTTATAGGCAGTCTGGATAAGGCTAATGAAGCCGTGCGGCTAAGGACAGCGAGCTAATGCAGCCGTGCGGCATTATCCACAATGACTCAGCATTCTAGAACCATGCAAGGTGGCAAATTCTAGAACCTTTCCTCCTAATTAAGAAAAACGTGTTTCTTAATTAGGAAGGATCCTCTTCAGCCCTAAATTAATTAAAAACAGTTCCGGAATGTTTCCGGAACACTAGGAAGGTCTGGGGAATTACCGGAAAACTTACCGAAATTGCCGGGAAATTTAACCGGAAGGCATGAGCCAGATTTGGGTACTTACAGCGTGTTCCATTGCTAGAAAATCGAAGAAAATCGGAAGATTTCGAAGCTTTCTAGGCCAACAATGGCGGTTTTGACTCTCTCCCTCGTCTCTCTCTCGTGAAACTGGAAATTGGTGAAGAAGAAACCAAAAGGGCGGCGGCCCTCTTTTAAAACCAATCTGACTTCCATTCTGGTCCGCGCGGATGAGATGGAAGGGTCAAAAAGACCATTTTGCCCTTTAAAATTTCAGGACTCTGCAGTTTAGTCATCAACTTAACAGAGTTAACCAAAGTTAACCAAAGTTAACCCCCTCTTCAAAAGAGCTAAACGGCAGTCAAACGTAAGTCCGATTTCTCCGAGAAAGATAACGGAATCCCGTTTCTTTCATCAAAATCATCAACGGCAGTCAAACGTATGTCCGATTTCTCCGAGAAAGATAACGGAATCCCGTTTCTTTCATCAAAATCATCAACGGCAGTCAAACGGAAGTCCGATTTCTCCGAGAAAGATAACGGAATCCCATTTCTTTCATCAAAATCATCAACGGCAGTCAAACGTAAGTCCGACTTCTCCGAGAAAGATAACGGAATCCCGTTTCTTTCATCAAAATCATCAACGGCAGTAAAACGTAAGTCCGATTTCTCCGAGAAAGATAACGGAATCCCGTTTCTTTCATCAAAATCATCAACGGCAGTCAAACGTAAGTCCGATTTCTCCGAGAAAGATAACGGAATCCCGTCTCTTTCATCAAAATCATCAACGGCAGTCAAACGTAAGTCCGATTTCTCCGAGAAAGATAACGGAATCCCGTTCCTTTCATCAAAATCGTCAACGGCAGTCAAACGTAAGTCCGATTTCTCCGAGAAAGATAACGGAATCCCGTTTCTTTCATCAAAATCATTAACGGCAGTCAAACGTAAGTCCGATTTCTCCGAGAAAGATAACGGAATCCCGTCTCTTTCATCAAAATCATCAACGGCAGTCAAACGTAAGTCCGATTTCTCCGAGAAAGATAACGGAATCCCGTTTCTTTCATCAAAATCATCAACGGCAGTCAAACGTAAGTCCGATTTCTCCGAGAAAGATAACGGAATCCCGTCTCTTTCATCAAAATCGTCAACGGCAGTAAAACGTAAGTCCGATTTCTCCGAGAAAGATAACGGAATCCCGTTCCTTTCATCAAAATCGTCAACGGCAGTCAAACGTAAGTCCGATTTCTACGAGAAAGATAACGGAATCTCGTTTCTTTCATCAAAATCGTCAATGGCAGTCAAACGTAAGTCCGATTTCTCCGAGAAAGATAACGGAATCCCGTCTCTTTCATCAAAATCGTCAACGGCAGTCAAACGTAAGTCCGATTTCTTCGAGAAAGATAACGGAATCCCGTCTCTTTCATCAAAATCATCAACGGCAGTCAAACGTAAGTCCGATTTCTCAGAGAAAGATAACGAAATCCCGTCTCTTTCATCAAAATCATCAACGGCAGTCAAACGTAAGTCCGATTTCTCCGAGAAAGATAACGGAATCCCGTTCCTTTCATCAAAATCGTCAACGGCAGTCAAACGTAAGTCCGATTTCTCCGAGAAAGATAACGGAATCCCGTTTCTTTCATCAAAATCATCAACGGCAGTCAAACGTAAGTCCGATTTCTCCGAGAAAGATAACGGAATCCCGTTCCTTTCATCAAAATCGTCAACGGCAGTCAAACGTAAGTCCGATTTCTCCAAGAAAGATAACGGAATCCCGTTTCTTTCATCAAAATCGTCAACAGCAGTCAAAAGTAAGTCCGATTTCTCCGAGAAAGATAACGGAATCCCGTTCCTTTCATCAAAATCGTCAACGGCAGTCAAACGTAAGTCCGATTTCTCCGAGAAAGATAACGGAATCCCGTTTCTTTCATCAAAATCGTCAACAGCAGTAAAATATAAGTCCGATTTCCCCAGCAAAAGCTAACAAAATCCCCAGCGAAGTCAACGGAATCCCGTTTCTTTCCTCATTATCATCGACGGCCGTAAAACGTAAGCCCGATTTTTCTCCAACGAAACCCCCAGCAGCGTTTCGAACTACGATTGGCTTGATTCCTCTTAAAGATACGTAGGTAGCCTACCATAGGTCCAGCCACCCGACCAAAATGGTCACCCTCTCCTTCGGCAGCAGACGAAGTCCACCGAAGAACCATCCATCCCAAACCATTAAGGTAAAACATTTCAAATCAAGGCTTGAGGCACCTAAAACGCCATCTTCAAGGTCGGAGACACCTAAAACGCCATCATCAAGGTCTGAGGCACCTAAAACGCCATCTTCAAGGTCTGAGGCACCTAAAATACCATCTTCACGGTTCGAGGCACCTAAAACGGCATCATCAAGGTCTGAGGCACCTAAAACGCCATCATTACCCGGTTGACGCCTCAAAATAGTCATTCCAGGGTCAAAGACCTGAACTACGACTGGCTTGATTCCTCTTAAGGATACGTAGGTAGCCTATCATTAGGTTCAGCCATGAGACCAAAACGGTCATTCTTATCCCCAGCAGAGCGGATATACAACTCTAGCCATCAGACCAAAATGGTCATCTCTTATCCCCAGCAGAGTTTCTTTCAGCAACCGACTGCGGAACTCGCTCGTCAGGTTGACATCCTAAAACTGTCACTCCAGGGTCAAAGACCCAAACTACGGCCGACTTGATTCCTCTTAAGGATACGTAGGTAGCCTATCGTCAGGTTCAGCCACTCGATCACTCGATCATCCTGTCAAATATGGAGCCTTACTCTTATCGACGACCCCGCTTCCTTCGAAAGCGCCGTCGCCGAGGGGCTACTGTAAGTGCTCCAATTTGAGTTGTTAGTATTTTCGTTAGAAAATTAACAAAAGTCTTAACATTCCTAACATTTCTAACTATTCCTAACTTTTCTAACAAAGTAAGGGTAAAGTAGGCATTGCTATTTCAAGATAAACCAAGAAAAGCATCTCAAAAAGAAAAGAAATTGGAAAAATCCGAATCTGGTAAGCTGAAAAACAGCAACCAGTTTGAATTTTCAAAAGATATTCCTTGTGTCCAAAGCCTGGAGCTGCATTTAATGAACAGTGCACGCTTCCACTTTGGTCCGCGCGGATGAAAATGGCACTTTCAGAAGCCTATAAATTAAGCCCTTCAGTCTCAGAAATAAAAAGAGAGAACACAATTCACAGCTGCACATTGGCGAAAATACTTGAGAAAATAGTGAGAATTCCCTTGAATTGTCACTCTTTTCTCTTGATTATCTTCCCAAATCTCACTCACTCACTCTCAAATTCAAAGCCTCAAACACTCTTACATTCAAGCCTAAAACTCAAAAATCAAAAGAAGATAGGTATAACCTCCTTCTCCCAACCCTGAATCTCTTTCATACATGCATGCATCTCAAACTTTGAAGATGTAATTTGTTCATTTCTTGCCTTAGATCCAAGAGGATCACCATGGAAGTTCATCTCCATGGATGATCCTCTAAAAGGATCAACATTCTTTTCAAAGTGTCTTTACTTACTTGCAAGCACATTTTCAAAACCCTAAAAATCATTTTCATACATCAAATCTTGATTTCAAAGGATAAAATTCCCCTTCCCAAGCAAATGAAATGCTTAAGTCCTAATGTACCCCAAGGATAGCTTGATATAGTAGATCACCACTAAAATATTTAGTGATCACTATCAAATATTAGGTAAATGGGGACAAGCATGGATGCCAAACCCCCTTTTAATCATGTTTTTCTTCAAGAGAAAGTTGCTGTCCAGTAGCCTTTCTCTAAGACCTCTGTCCATGGTCTAATTTTTTGGACATACAGAAACTTGTAATTTAGTGTTGACTACAAAATACTTTTTGTAGCCAACATCAAGAGCTTTCCAGACATATTTTTACTTTATTTTTTGCGTGAGTAAAACTCCCTTTTTCAAATTTTATTTTAAAAGTCAGTTCCTCAGTCTCTGGAAATCCAGATTTCATATCTGAGATTTCCAGAAGGTTTTGGTCCACCAAATCATCTCCAAATGGGAATGTTCTTTTACATAAACCTTATTTTAGGTGTTTTGAACAACTTTCATTCTCGGACTTTCCCCATATTTTGAAGTTTTAAAGCCCTTAAACCCATTTGAAAATCAAGTGTCCACTGCCTTTTTCATTCTGGCAGAATTGGTTTTCAACTTCAAAAGGTCTTTTGAGTACCAAAACTCAACCCTAAAATCACACCAAAAATCATGGGATTTGTTCAAAGTCTTACAAAGAGTTCCCAATTTTTAGTTTTCTCAGTTTCAACTTATTTTGGCCAAAGGAACACACACACACACACAAATGGTTTTTAAGCTTGGAAGACTCGTTTTACGAGGCATTCCGGGTGAACACTAACGTTCTTCCCGGCGTGTAACGTGACCTCCGAACCCAAATCTCTAATCTCGGGCATTTTTCAAAGTTTTGGCCCTTAAAATAAAAATGGCGTGGCGACTCCGTATTTTTTTCGATTGAATTTCAAAGAAAAGGAAAATACCAATCTTTCGGAAAAATGGACCAACATCGTTACACATCCAGAGTCTGTTGTTTTTAAGTTCGAGTCTCTCGAATCGCCTGATGGCCTTATGCCTAAAGATTATGCGTTTGTAACAAAAAATACGCTTCCTTATGCTTTGAATAAAGTTCGACCTTTCTGAGTATCCCCTCATTGCCACTTTAACAAATGATAAATTAACTAATCAAAAACAGTTAATAATGATTCACTTGATAAAGACGCAGACACATTAATGAACAATGCATTAAACAAATCTTTAAGCATGTTGTCAAACGAGAGGAAAATCGGGCCCAAGCTGCCGAGAAGGTTCTAACCAAAATAAATTTGGGAACAGCTAAAGAGCCTACAGAGACGCAAATCGGAGAATTCTCCGTCGATACTTCACCTAAAGAATATCGAATCTTCTTCTCCCCCCTCAACACAAAAAAAAATCATACAGTCAACCTCGTGGGTTCTAGTACTTTTCTCGCTCAATCACGTCCTCCTCGGATATTGTAATTAAGTCTTCAATTTTCTGTACATAAGGCTTCTTTCTTTTCTTGCTAGACTTGAGACATTATTTAGCACCCCACATTACATTTAATGAAATGGTTTTGTTCTGTGTGATCACTTGCATTGCTCAACAAATAACTTCCCAAATGATTAATGCTTTGATTAATTAGTGTGAGAAAGTCAATCGATAGCTCCACATACACCTTACCATACCCCACACAAAGGCCTCCATCAGGCCATACACTTTCCAAAACATGTCCCCACCATCACCTTGACCAAGTCAACGACGGCGGCAACATCAAAGGACAACAAAAGGTCACTCAGCATTAAAAGATTGACCCCATGTCGACAACAACCTAGGGGCTTGACTTCGCCCTCGTGCGCATCAAGAAAGCTCAAGCAGGGGCTTGCCTTCGCCCTCATATGCTTCAAAAAAAAAGGAAAAAAATCTCAAGCAGAAGCTTCAAAAAAAGAGAAAAAGCTCAAGCAGGAGCTTGAAAAAAAAAAAAAGGAGCCAAGGACCCAGCACCGCCAGTCAGAAGGTCAATAGAAGGAGGCGAAAGCAAAAACGCATCATAAGTCCTTAAGCGATATTCAAATTCTTCCTCTCCCCGAGAAAGTAACGATCAAGAAGCAATGGATTCATTGAAACTGCCGTCAAATACGACTTGTCAAGGAATCATCTCAAGGCCCGTGCCTCATCATTCAACTTTCCGAGCCTTTTCGTCAAAGGCCGTGCAAATATTCATGCCCTGGCCCCAAAGCCAATCACGGTTCAACCCCGAACTACGTCGACCTGAGCTCCTTGTCTTAAGGGGAACGTAGGCAACCAAAAATGGTCTGGTCATAAACACATGCAAATCCACAAATCCGGTCTCATCAATGACCTCTCCTATACACAAACCTTCTTTCACACCAGACCAAATTCGATCCTTAATACCGGTTGACTTTCTCCTCATGATTAAGCAAGCATATCAAGTTTTATTGTTGAATAACCCGAACATCAACAAAGAGTTTTAAGCAAACAAGTGATCATTGTGAATAAATCATGTTTTCAAATGTCTCGACAAGTCTTCTTTTTCTACAAAATAGGAAAATAGAGCTAAACACTGATTTTCTGTCAGCAAGGGCTTCCATACACTTTTACAAGCTTTTCAGTGCTCATACTCTCTCAAAAGAGTCAAACCCAAGAGAATTTCTTTTGTGCCTACATCAAATAAGGCATTCACACAAAAGGGGACCCGTTCCCACCTTTTTAAAAATAAATACGCCCTTGCGAGTGTACATTATGAGTCATTTCTCCCACAAAAGAGGGTCGAACTACGCAAACCTGAGCCCCTCAGTTCGAGGGGAACATAGGCATCCTTCATTGGTTCGGTCTAAGGAATACACAAAATTCCAAAAATTGATGCCACCAAGGCAGGGTATGGAATGACCTTCTGAAACACCGAGTATCCATTCATTGTCATTGCATACACATTAATTGTTAAATGCTTTACGTTGTCTTTTAGCATGTTGTGAGTTTGAGAGTAGACCGTGCTTGAACTCATCAAGAAGTGTTTTAACTGTGATGATTTGTGATTTACTTTTAAAGCTTTGTCCAGACGCAAAATCTCTTGCTTGCTTCTTGTCTGAGCCTTGGTGGCATCAATTTTTGGAATTTTGTGTATTCCTTAGACCGAACACTCTCCCTACATCGAAGGAGCACCACAGGAGGTAAAGCGGAATACTTTCATACCCTCAGAAAATACAGAAAGGCATCAGGATCTGTCATGCAGAAGGAGGCTGCCTCCATAGTGGTAATGCCTTTCTAGCCCAGCAAAGGCTCCTGCCTCATCCCGAACTGCCTGGAAACAAGCAAAGAAGACCAAGACAAACACGAAACTCTGACAACATAGGAACCTTCCTGACAGGCCCTCCTATTCTCAATTCCCCAATGAGGAACCCACCAACGGAGGTGATGCGTGCCAAGTCAAACCATCCACCTCTCCCAAGTGGACTAATCTATATCCAAGACAAGAGGTCGTTGAGCAAACGTCCACGGACCAAGAGATGTCAGAAGCACAGGCACTGCTTGAAGCCTCTCTCGCAACCACAAAGTGACTAAAGCAGGGGCTTCCCCCACACATGAACCGGTCCCCCATCGCTAGGCGATCCATACCGTGAAAAGTCTCCCCATAAACTAAGGGAACGATGTACTCACCGGCCCGGCAATGGCCTACCACATCCAGCAAACACGTCCCAAGGTACATCACTCCCACCGTCGCTCATGAAACTGTCAAAGCTGCTTCAGCCCCCAACAGCTCAAAAGCCTTACCAAAGCCATTTCCGGCCACCATACACTAACCAGAAACATTTCAATCTCATATGACATGTACAAAACACAAAAGGGGAGTAGAAACAACTCCTAAGTTATCCCCAATAAGGTGCAAATAAGAGAGTTCATTACACATGAATACATTGTGCATATAAATACAAATATTTTGTTGCTCTCCTCACTAACATACACAGAAAATAAAAGAAAAAGGAGTCCTACTCTGAGTCATCGGCAACACCACCTGGTCACGACTCCCACATCTCGGCGCCTCCGCCAGCTACCTCATCATCCTCGGTGAGCTCAGCACTTTCCTCGGCCGGATACTTCGAGTAGTCTGCAAAAGTAAGAACGAAAAAAAAAAGAGGTGAGCCATCCCTCCACTCCTTAGCCAGCACCTGCGGTGTCCTCAACTTCCTTCTCGCAAAGGCGTCTCCTCCTACAGGTAAAACATAGCCAAGGTATGTCAATAAACTTCAAATGCAAGACATAGCAGTAATAAACAGAAGAGTGCCACACACTTTCACACAATGTTCGTCCCTACACGGCACACACATTCACACAAAGCCCATCCCTACACAACACATTTTACAACAAAAGCTCATTCTCATGCGGCACATACAAAATACACCATCAAGAATTGGTCAGAGGCGCCCCACATCCTCAAAATTTCAACAACTCGATCTGAGGCGCCCCACGTCCTCAACACCTCAACAACTCGGTCAGAGGCACCCCACGTCCTAAAACATCCTCACTATCTCAGCCAGAGGCGGCACCACGTCCTCATTATCTCAGCAAGAGGCGCCACCCCGTCCTCCTCAACTTTCCTCCTCACAAAGGCCCTTCCTCTTGCAGGTAAACACAACAAAGGTATGAAAAAAAATCATACTTATGTCATTAAATATTTCCTCTGTTACCTCGTAGTGAGATACCTCCCCCTGTCTCCCTGATAGATATCTCATATCTTTTATTAAGATTACCATTCTTTTGGTAAGATTGGACATCCTTCACATAGGGTTGATGTCTTTTAGTAAGATTACCCATCTTTTAGTAAGATTAGCTATCTTTTAGTAAGATTACCAATTTTTTGGTAAGATTGGCCATCCTTCACATAGGGTAGATATATTTTAGAAAGATTACCCACCTTTTCGTAAGATTAGCATATCTTTTAGTAAGATTACCCATCTTTTAGTAAGATTAGCTATCTTTTAGTAAGATTACCAATCTTTTTGTAAGATTGGCCATCCTTCACATAGGGTAGATATCTTTTAGAAAGATTATCCACCTTTTCGTAAGATTAGCATATCTTTTAGTAAGATTACCCATCTTTTAGTAAGATTAGCTATCTTTTAGTAAGATTACCAATCTTTTCGTAAGATTAGCCATCTCTCAACTTAGGGTAGACACCCCCAAACAGTCTCACATAGGGTAGACACCCTCAAACAATCTCACTTAAGCTGTAGACACCTTCAAAGAAACTCAACTTAGTTACTCCTCGCCTTTCATGGCCATCAAAGTAAGCCCGAAACCGTTCCCCAGCGGACAAAAGTCAAAATGCAATTCTTGCAAACCAGTACAAGACCATATATCCCCAGCAGATAAAACGCCAACCATCAAAGTAAGCCCGAACTTTGCCCCATCGGAGAAAACACAAGGCAAGCATGCCTCCCAAAATCAAAACACTTAAGGCAAGTGTGCCTTCCCCCCCAAGGCACAAACACTTACATCCCCGGCTTAGGACACCGACACGTCCACGCCTGAAACCTAAGTCAGAGGACATCACACGTCCTTGAACATTTCCCAACCTTGTTCAGAGGACATAACATGTCCTCAAACATTACACTCACAATTTCACCATCACCAGCATGATCCGTAGCCCAGAAGGCTTTAAATTACCCGGTGCGAAAGACCATATAAATTTCCCCAAATCACAATCCGTAGCCCGGAAGGCTTTAAATTACCCAGTCCGGAAGACAATATAAATTTCCAAAGCATCATCCTCATAACAACACAACCAGAGGACATAACACATCCTCCTACACCACAACCCATCTTTCCGTGAGATTACCCATCTTTTCATGAGATTACCCATCTTCTCGTGAGATTACCCATCTTTTCGTAAGATTACCCATCTTCTCGTGAGATTACCCATCTTTTAGTGAGATTACCCATCTTTTCGTGAGATTACCCATCTTTTCATGAGATTACCCATATTTTCGTGAGATTACCCATCTTTTAGTGAGATACCATTCTTTTAGTGAGATTACCCATCTTTTCATGAGATTACCCATCTCTTAGTGAGATTACCCACCTTTTCGGGAGATTACCCACCTTTTTGTAAGATCACCTCACACGTGAACTACGATCAGGCTTGATTCCCACTTGGGATACGTAGAAATCCTATCAAAGGGTCCAGTCAACACACCTAAATGGTCACACAACAGGACACTGCCAGGTCCTCACAGTCGACCTCATTGGTCACATCACCTCAGGGCACTACCACGCTCGCATACATTCAATATTACACGATCTCTGAACTACGATCAGGCTTGATTCCCGCTAGGGATACGTAGGAATCCTATCAAATGGTCCAGCCAACTGACCTAAACGATCACACCGAGGACAAACCACGTCCTCACAACCGACCTAAACGGTCACCCACAGGACGCTGACACGTCCACGCACTCACGCGAACTACGATCAGGCTTGATTCCCACTTGGGATACGTAGGAATCCTATCAAAGGGTCCAGCCAACTGACCTAAATGGTCACCCACAGGACACTGACACATCCACGTACAGAGTCTTAGTCAGAGGAAATCACACGTCCTTATACATGACAATGCACTCCCCACACACATGAACTACGATTGGCTTGATTCCCACTCAGGGATACGTAGGAATACTATCAAAGGGTCCAGCTGTTCGACCAACCTGGTCATCTTCTCTCTCCCAGCAAGCGATCCAGATCAGGACCCTTATCTTATCGACGACCCCACTTCCTTCATAAGTGACGTCGGCGAGGGGCTTCTGTAAGTACCCCAATCTTGATCGATATCCATCCAAGCATACGGAAAAACTAAGGACGAACTTCCGGAGGTCATAACTCCTTCATGCGAACTCCGATTGAGACGTGCCATATATGGTTTGAAAGCTCTCGACGAGAACTAGCTCGACATAACAAAAATAATAAAATAGTCAGCTTGTATCATGGTCTGTACGGACCATTTTGCATCCAGAGGCCTTTCTAGGATAAAACAAGGCAAAAGAACTTCATAGGAATTTTGGAAAATATGGAAGTGGTAGGTTGTGTCGTGCGACACACTATGCCAGGAGACATAATTATTACAAAATCCCCTTAAAGTCTACAATATTCCCTTAAATCCAGGAAAAGCAAAAAACTGGTAATGGCTTACAGTGCCGTGCGACAAACCTTGCAAGAATCTGGACCCTATAAATAGAGACCTCCCCCTCTCATTTTTCACACACAATCCTCTTCTCCTCTCTCCCTCAGCCTTCAGGCTCCCTCTCTAAGGCCCTTCGGGGCAATCCCGGTCCCTTTCGGTTCCCTCTGAAGCATTCTGAGGCCCCTCGTGGTACTCCGAAGCTCTGTCGAGCGCTCCCGTGATGCTCCCGAGCTGCCCCGAGGCACTCCCGAGGCATTCTGAAGCCTTGCCAATCCATCCCAAAAATCCATCCCGAGGCATTCTGATCCATCCCGAGGTGTCTCGACCCTTTCCGAGCTCAACCGACGATTCCAAACGCACGCCAGAACTCTGCCCGAGCACAATCGACAATTCCAACGCACGTCGGAATCTGCCCGAGCACAACCAACGATCCTAACGCACGCCGAAACTATGCCCGAGTACACACCTGACAATCTCGAGGCACGCCAAAGCTCTATCTGCAGACAACCAACACATCCCAAAGCAACCCCGGTCCATCCCTGAACACTATTCAACACTCAAACACTATTCCCCAGTGGAAGACAGACACGAACCAACATTGGTAAGGCTACCTTCCTACACTATTTCAATACATTTCAATACGCAGTGTACAATGTAGACATTAGATATAGCATGCATTTTTAAAAGCACATGCACACACACACAATTTTTAAAGAAAGAAGGTGTACCGAAAGACTCGTTTTTACGAGGCAACTCGGGTGAGCTCTAACATTCTCTTCCCGAGGTGTAACTCAACCTCCGAAATCAAAAATCTCATCGCTTTGAGGCCAAGTCACCTCGTTGGAAGACACCAAATTTATGAAAAACAGAGTTGCCACGCCATTTTGATTTATCCTCAAAACTTTTAAAAAAAAGGAAAAGGGTTCAGAGGTTAAGTTGCTCCTTGGGAAGAACGTTTGGCGTTCACCCAAGAAGCCTTGCAAATGCAAGTCTTCCAAGGTCCAAAATTTGTGCTTGTGTGTGATTTAAGAAAGAGAAATGATATGCCAAGTCTTTATCCAAACATATGAACCATTTTAAGAAGGTTTTAGTTCAAAATGCCTTGGGCTTTGATGTTATTAGGGATTTGATTCCCTACTCATTTTAGACTTATGATCATCATTATGTGACCTATCTACCCTCCCATTAGACTAATCAACCAATCTAGGCGTAGGAGCCTTGGTATGTTTTAATCTAACTTTCCTTGGGGATTTTAGACAAATGTGATCATAGAACTCATTTTTAAGTCCAAGAATGAAACATTAGAAAAAGAATGAATCTTTGGCCATCAATCCTACATCTTGAGACAATGGTGATCATAGGGACATTTTGGTGTGTTTGTCTCAAGTGATCCTAGGAGATTTTGGGACCAAGAATCATTGATTTCTAAAAGGGACAAAGATTATAGCATTTTATAATGAGATTAGTGTAAAGATTGAGTCTTTACACCAACCTTCACTATAGAAATGCTCAAGAATCATGGGACTAGAGAAATGAGACATAAAGGTTGGATTTTTATATTCATCCTATGTCTTTGATGCCTTAGTTGGCTTTTTAGACAATCTTTGGAGAAAGATTCCAACTTTGAAAAGGGGAAATAATGTTAATGTAAAGACTTGATTTTTAATGTGAAAATACAAGAAGTATCAATAATCTAAGAACATAATGTAAAAGGGATGGATCTTCATGGCTTTTCCTATGTCCTTAATACCTCAATAGGTGGACAATCCTAGGAAAAGCTAGATCTAGGGAAGGGGAGAACATTTAGTAAATAAAGATTGCATTTTTATACATGAATGTAAAGGGGGTTCACATCCTCATTTGGTAGATCATCCCTAGAACAAGCCACTTGTGGAATCTTGTTCATCATAGGGAGAGGATCTCCATGAGTCATTTATGTAGGGGAGTGGGAAATATGGATCTACGTTGCTAAAGATTGAAACTTTATGATATAATAGAGAGTAATCAACAAGTAGCAAGAGAATAAGAGTGTATAATAGTAGATTAGAGGTGAGGGAAGGAGAGATTACCAATATTGGTGTTTCTCTATCTTCCAAGGGAGGTTTTCTTAGGAAATATCTATTAGGAATAGATTAGGTTGGGATTAGTGTATGAGAGAGAGTGGTTTTCTATGTCTAGGAGAGTATATTTTGAGCTTAGATTTCTGCAGAGTAAATTTGCTGTGGAAATTCTCTAAGAAAATGGGTAGAGGAGGCCTCTATTTATAGGCTTCTAGTGTGCTACTAATGAAGCCGCACGGCATGACCATGCGCTAAAAGAAGCCAACCGACCAAATCTTCCGTCGCGTCAGCTTATTTCTGGAAACATGCAAGGTGGCAGATTGGAACCTTCTTTCCAACAAGGTCCTATCCAGAATTTTTATTCCTGATAGGTCCTTCCTTGCTCGGGGTTTTGACGGTTAATGGAGGAGTCACCTAATTGGTTTGAACATTTGGAGAAATCACCTAATTGATTTGAACATTTGGAGGGATCACCTAAGAAACTAAAGCTTACGGCGCTATCTCTTTTGAAGGAGATAGAGGGAGCTAAAGCTGGAAACTAAAGCTTACGGCTCTATCTCTTCCTAAGGAGATAGAATGAGCTAAATCTGGATACTAAAGCTTACGGCGCTACCTCCTTCTAAGGAGATAGAGGGAGCTAAAGCTGGATACTAAAGTTTTCGGAGCTATCTCCTTCTAAGGAGATAGAGGGAGCTAAAGATGGATCTAAAGCTTACGGCGCTATCTCCTTCTAAGGAGATAGAGGGAGCTAAAGTTGGATACTAAAGCTTACGGCGCTATCTCCTTCAAAGGAGATAAAGGGAGCTAAAGCTGGATACTAAATCTTACGGTGCTATCTCCTTCTAAGGAGATAGAGGGAGCTAAAGCTGGAAACTAAAGCTTACGATGCTATCTCCTTCTAAGGAGATAGAGGGAGCTAAAGCTGGAAACTAAAGCTTATGGCGCTATCTCCTTCTAAGGAGATAGAGGGAACTAAAGCTGGATACTAAAGCTTACGGCGCTATCTCCTTCTAAGGAGATAGAGGGAGCTAAAGCTGGATACTAAAGCTTACGGCGCTATCTCCTTCCAAGGAGATTAAGGGAGCTAAAGCTGGATACTAAAACTTACGGCTCTATGTCCTTCTAAGGAGATAGAGGGAGCTAAAGCTGGATACTAAAGCTTACGATGCTATCTCCTTCTAAGGAGATAGAGGGAGCTAAAGTTGGATACTAAAGCTTACAGAGCAATCTCCTTCTAAGGAGATAGAAGGAGCTAAAGCTGAAAACCAAAGCTTACGGCGTTATCTCCTTCTAAGGAGATAGAGGGAGCTAAAGCTGAAAATTAAAGCTTATGGCGCTATCTCCTTCTAAGGAGATAGAGGGAGCTAAAGCTGGAAACTAAAGCTTACGCCGCTATCTCCTTCAAAGAAGATAGAGGGAGCTAAAGGTAGATACTAAAGCTTATGGCGCTATCTCCTTCTAAGGAGATAGAGGAAGCTAAAGCTGGAAACTAAAGCTTACGGCGCTATCTCCTTCTAAGGAGATAGAAGGAGATAAAGGCGGAAATTAAATCTTACGGAGCTATCTCTTTTGAGATAGAGGGAGCTGAAGTTGGATACTAAAGCTTACGGCGCTATCTATTTTAAGATAGAGGGAGCTAAAGCTGGATAATAAAGCTTATGGTGCTATCTCTTTTGAGGGAGATAGAGGGAGCTAAATATATGGGTAATCATGCGTGTTCAATTTGCTTGAAGGAATATGAGTACGACTCATTTTTTGAAAAATAAAGTGGGCAAAATAATGTCAAAAAGTGGGATGGAGTTCTTGCATGTGCTAAAACTTGATTAATTTCTGATTATGGATGCGAGAATGATACTTTGGATGATGAAAATGATTCCTGCATGTTTGCTTGAAAGATTAAATTTGTATGAAAAGATTTTGTGAAAAGCTGAGATGTCATGTGCTTGTTTTTGCTTTGGGAGATCATGTGCTCGGTGATATGTTCCATATGATGAAAACATGTGTTCTATGCAAATGATGCTAGAAAAATCTTTCGGACTGCTTTACTTTGCAATTTGTGCAATATCTTGTAAATATATGCATATTTCTAAGAGGTGTTGAAGGACTAACATGCCTTTGTTGTGCTTACCTTTAGGAGTTGAAGGCCAAGTATCGTGGGTTGGTATAAGTTGTAAAATTACAGTGATTGCTTTGAGCCATGGTGGATGTGTGGAAATTGATAGTGTTGAGAGGTTGATGCATCTGACGGAGATGTTGAAACATTTGGGGGCGTGAGGTGCCTCTGATCGAGTTGCATTTGAGAACTTGGTATTTTTGACCGATTTGCATTTGAGAACTTTGGTGTCTCTGATCGATTTGCATTTTGCGAACTTGGTGTCTTTGACCGATTTGCATTTTGAGAACTTGGTGTCTTTGACCGAATTGCATTTGAGAACTTGGTGTCTCTGACCGATTTGCATTTGAGAACTTGATGTCTCTGACCGATTTGCATTTTGAGAACTTGGTGTCTTTGACCGAATTGCATTTGAGAACTTGGTGTCTCTGACCGATTTGCATTTGAGAACTTGATGTCTCTGACCGAATTGCATTTGAGAACTTGGTGTCTCTGACCGATTTGCTAGAAATTTTGAGGGCATGAGGTGCCTCTGACCGAGTTGTTGGAACATTTGAGGTCTGTTCATTTGTTGAGGATAGGTGAGAACTTGGTGTCTCTTACCATTTGTAGACACTGGAGGCTGTCTTCACATGTTTTGCCTGGAATTATCCCTCGCCGAAGGGGGATTTGATTTCTTGAATTTGATTTATCAACAGATTGTCGTAGGCCAAGATGAAAAGGACTTGAGTCATCTTAAAACGAGATGATACAGACTTGAGGGCACCGAAAGACGGAGTTCGTGCGAGTTGTTCATGCCATCTTGTTGAAACCACTGATTTTGGGCTTTGGTGAATATCTTCGTTGTTGAGGATAGGTCTCAATAGCGATGGAAAATGGTCTTTCGCATTTGAATTCATGCATTCGTTAGTGAAGAGACAAACAGAAATATGTATGATATTTATGACGATGCATGGAGGCATGAGATGGTATGACCATGAATATGTTAGCAAGGCTAAAGGGGTGACAAACAATTCATGAAATCACTTAGAATGATGATTTTTTTGTTTTTCTTTTATCTATTTTTTTTGTTTTTCTTTTGAGCATGCAGGAGCCTAATTTTGGGCAAAAGTATTTCCTAATTTGATTTGTAATCAATTAAGGTTATTTCTCTTTGTGCTTGTCACATGAGCCACGGGCTGACTGTTTTGCGGGAAGGCAATGTGAGAAGGATTTTATGTATGTAAGAATGTGTTGGAGATGTGTTTGGATGTATGTGTCTGGGAACTGTTTGAGACAAGTTTCGAGCAGGTGGGGTTGTATTTCTTGGTTGCGGACTGAACTTGCTGTTGTTGCTGAGATGTTGTTAATGCTGTCAAAAGGTATCATGTGGACTAGAATTCCCTCTTGGGATGAGATCAGGTTTAAACTACGGGTCTTGATTAAAGTTCATTTCTCAAACTTTGGCACTTGAAGCTGATGCTGACAGGCACTAGAACCAAAGATTAAAGCAATCTATCCAGATAAATGAACCCCTTTAGTTTGGATTTATTATGGTTTGGAAAAGCCCATATCCAAAGAATGACTTGGCAAAATGTTGGCACGGGGGAGAACCAGATTCTGAACCTTATATACAGAAAAGTATAATAAGCCCCAAAACTGAGATTCCAAAACAATTGTCAAAGTGACCAAACCTCTCTTCTGAGGATAGATGTGACTTAGCGAAGCCCCCGGTCTGAGAGAAAAGATTTGCAAAGAAAGAGAGAGAGTGTTTGAAACAACCTTAAGGAATATATGGACGAAACTTTCTCCAAATGACTTGTGAAACCTCCGACTTGACAAAGTATCTTGGGGAAGGCCCGAATGAATTGATTATAAAATCAAACTAGTTGATCAGCCATGACAGATCCCAGAATGCACTTAATGCGGCCCCAATCCGTTGAAGCATTACGTTACGAAGTGTGAAACCCATCATGGGTTCCAAAAAAGATTCTCATTTCGGTTGGTGCAAAAGGGGTCTTGTAGACTCGACCTCCAATGTTGGACTTAAAGTCATGATTAAGCCCCGATCTTGATTACAATCTCATTCTCGAACTTGGACACCAAAGAATTTGCTCGTGGCAGGCAAAACTTCCCTTTGCTCGGTAAAGCCCCGATTTGATGAACTGGGTAGGCGAAGTCTAGATTTTGAAGAAGTGACTTGGTGAAGCCCCAATCTTATGACCTAGCAAAGTCCCAATCTTAATGGTACTGCAAAAGTGATCGTGAAGTTAATCTGACAAAGACTGAATCCATCTCGTATCATAGTGAAGAACCCGATGCGGACCCAAAAATGACTAGAGAAGCCCCAATCTAAAGAGATAACTTGACGAAGCCCCACCTTGAAGAGTTTCAATGCAGCCCTAATGCAAATTGTAGCAAAAGAGGAAAACCTATCCTTTTATACTTACTTTCTTATTTTCTTTAGTCAATCAGTCAACCGCAAGAAGATGTAAAAGAAAAGAATTATAGAAATTTATACATGCAGGGGCATATTTTTCGAAAGGTGGGAATAGATCCCGATTTTGTGTTATTTTGATGGCCACATTCGATGTAGGCACAAGAACTCGCTTTGGGTTTGACTCTTTTGAGAGAGTATAAGCGTAGAAAGGCTTGTAAAAGTGTATGAAAGCCCCTGCTGACAGAAAATCAGTGTTTAGAACTATTTTTTCTATAATGTAGAAAAAGAAGACTTGTCAAGACATATGAAAACTTGTTTTATTTACAATGATCACAAGATTGTTTAAAACCCTTTATTACTGTTCGGGTTATTCAACCATTAATCTCGATATGATCAAATATTTTGATTAATCATGAGGAGAAAGTCGACCAATGCGAAGAAAGTTTGTGTATAGGAGAGGCCATTGATGAGACCAAATTTTCTGGAATTTGAAAGTATTTATGACCTGACCATTTCTGGTTGCCTACTTTCCCCTCATTGTGGGGAGCTCGGGACGCCGTAGTTCAGGCTGAACTATGTTTGGATTTGGGAAATGGTATGAATATTTATGGTTCCATTGTTGAAAAGGCTCGGATGAGAAGGTTGGATGATGAGGCACTGCCTTGAAATGATTCCTTGACAAGTCGTTCTTGACGGCTGCTTCAATGATTCCATTTCTTGATCGTCGTCTTTTCATCGGGAGAGAAAGAATTAGCATATAGCTTAGGGACTTACGATATGCTTTTGCCTTTGCTTTTTGCTTTGACTGCTCCATTGTTATCGACAACTTTCATTCTTCGAGCTTTGATTTTGCCCATCTGTCAAGCTTCTGATTGGCGGTGTTGAGTCCTTGGCTTCATTTTTTGAAGCTCCTGCTTGGGCTTTTTTTTCTCTCTCTTTTTTGTTTTTTTTTTTGAAGCACATGAGGGTGAAGACAAGCCCCTATTTGAACTTACTTGATGCACATGAGGGCGATGGAAATCTCCTAGGTTGTTGTCGATATTGGGTCCATCTTTCGATGTTGAGTGACCTCTTGTTGTTCCTTGATGTTGCTGCCGTCGTTGACTTGGTCAATATGATGGTGGGGACATGATTTGGAAAGTGTATAGCTTGATGGAGACCTTTGTGAGGTAATGAAAATGTATGGGAAGGGCATTAGTTGACTTTCTCACAACGATTAATCAGAACATTAATTATTTCGAGAGATTATTTGTTGAGCAATGCAAGTGATCATATAAAATAAAACCATTTCATTAAATGTGATGTAGGTGTGCAAATAATGTCCTAAGTCTAGCAAGAAAAGAAAAATACTCTTAGAAAGTTGAACATTTTTACTACAATGTCCAAGGAGGACTTGATTAAAAGTAAAGCACTAGAACCTACGAAGGTTGACTAAGAGACGGTTTTATCTTTTAATTTTGTTTAAGGATAGGTAACCCCTAGCCTAGCTACTCTTCGTTGATTGAACTGCCAAGGCACTTGCGCTTTCTTCGTCGATCAGTCCTTGGACTTCTTTCTTCAAAGTCAGACACTTGTCGGTCGTGTGACCATGATGATTGTGGTATTCACATAACTTGGTCATGTCAAGGTTACCTGGGTTCCTTGGTTGATAATTCTAGAGAGGTTTGAGAAGACCTTGTCTTACCAAATCGTCAAAAATATTGCTCGTTGGCATCCCGAAATCATCAAAATGACATTTCTGACATAGCACTTCTCGATTCGAGCTTTTACCATTATGAACATGGCTTGTTGTTTTTGGCCCATTGAGGCTCTGAAGCTTCCCATCTCCAATTGGCGCTTGGATTGCAGGCCTTAAGATTGTGCCGCCATTTGACGAAGGAGGAGATTTAGTCTGAGGGAGCTTGTTTGAGTATAGAACGTAGTAATCGAATTCCATTGAGGGTTCCCCGAGTGTCCATATGCTGGTATCTCCGGCCTCATATCTTTCTTTCAACTTCTGCTGAGAGGAGGATTTTCCTTTCCTCTAGGGAGAGTCTTCACTTATCCAGTCCTGAAACTCATCTTCTAAACAATCTGTACTCACAAACGTCATAACATATGTGCGACTTTGGCAAAGGAGTTGGGTCTGAGTTAGCTGGCCCTGCTTCCCGCTCCACGACTTTCATGTTGGCATTGTTTGGGGAAAGATTGTAAGACGCATGTGGGCATTCAATTGTCCCATCTTCTATCAGCTTCTGGATCTCATGCCTCAAATAGTTGCAATTATCAGTGTCGTGTTCGTGGTACTGGTGGAAACGACAATGCTTAGACTCATCCAACCAAATGTTAGGTTTCCTGGGCTTCCAATTCTCCAGTGGCTTTATTAGCTTTTCTTTCACTAGTTCTTCCAGCATCTTGCTCAAAGGCATCTCCACATTTTCATAATGAAGGGAGCGGTGTTTTCGGGAGGCACTGCTGTTCCTCCGGAGAATATCTTCTTTACTAGAAACGGTCCGACCCAGACAGGTGCCCATTTGCCCAATGCACTGTTCTAATTTGCGGGCTTCATCTTGAGAACCAGATCACCAACCTTGATGTCCCTGGGCTTCACTCTTTTGTCAAAAGCACGGGCCATTCTCTTCTGATATGCCCGATTGTGCTCCATGGCCTTTAATCTGCGTTCATCTAACAGTGCCAATTCGTTGTACTGACTTTGGAGCCATTCAATCTCATTTACCTCATTCTCGAGTAATACCCTGAGGGATGGAATTTCTAGCTCAATGGGCATGACAACCTCCATTCCGTAGGTCAAGGCGTATGGGGTTGCACCGGTGGCGGTCCGAATTGAAGTGCGATAGCCCCACAATGCTAAATGTAGCTTCTCCGGCCAATCCCTTCCTCGCTCGGCCATCTTCTTTATGATTCTCTCCAAGTTCTTATTAGCAGCCTCAACAGCACCATTCGTCTGTGGTCTGTATGGTGAAGACTTGTGGTGCTTGACCCTTTATTTAGTAAGCAGACGATCGGTCTCTCCCTCGAAGTGGGTTCCATTATCAGAAATGATTTCATTCGGGACTCCGTAGCGGCAAAAGATTTTCTCTTTTATGAAGCGAGCTACCATTTTAGCTGTGAGCACTTTGTAGGATGCGGCTGTGAATGTGGTGCCCCAATTTTTGGTGTTGGATTCACGCGAGTTTGAAGACATCCGAGTTATTTGAAAAACGGAGTCGCCACGCCATTTTGATTACCTCAAAACTTTGAAAAAAAGGTTTTTACTTGGGTTCGGAGGTTAAGTTACCCCTTGGGAAGAACGTTTGGCGTTCACCCAAAGTGCCTTGCCGGAGCAAGTCTCCCAAGATTTCATTAATCGTGCTTGCTTGCGTGCTTTCTTTGTGTGCATGTGTTTGAGAGTAAAAGGGGGAAATGTCCCAAGTTATCTTCCGGACGTACAAACCATTTGTTGGTTGTCGCTCGGGATTCCTTGGAATTTTATGTATTCGGGATTATGATCCCGTCCTCATCTTGTGACTTGTGATCATCGCATTTTAACCTCGGGACCCTCGGGACTTGCGTGATCGAGAGAATGACTCTCTTTTGGTCAAAGATGAGGTTCTTTAGGAAGGAATGTCCTTAGCCCATCAATCCTACGCTTTAAGACGGTCGAGCTCGTATAGAGGCTTCATACTCATTCTTAAGCGATAATCGGAGATATAGGGTTCAAGGTTATCCTTTTCCTAAAGAAATCATGAACCTTTAATGGAAGGAACGATGCAAAGATGAGAACTTTTACACCGGTCTGTTCCAAGGTTGGGGAAAGGGGGAATGCATGATGAAAATGACTCTTTAATGAAAAGATGACATTTTTGATTTTAGCAAATGATGCTTTTTGATTTAAAGAAAGGATCTTTATTGCAAGTGATGCGTAAAGATAGGATTTTTATGCAAATGATGCATTGAAAAAGGGGTTTTGATGCAAAGGATGCATTTTTATTAAAAAAGATTTGATCTTTATATGCAAATGATGCATAAAGATAACATTTTTATTGGAAAATGGGGGTTTTAGGTGCAAAGGATGCACCTTTATGAAAAAGACTACATTTTATGACAAATGAGGTCTTAATGTATGCAAAAGGGAAAGGGGGTGATAAAGATGTGATCTTTATGAATAAATGCCAAGTCCCAAGCAAGATATATGAATGCAATGAGCAAGTACATCAATTAAAATGCAAGGTTAGGGCGTGCGAGGTTACCAATCGTTTCCTTCGCTTCTTCGGACGGAGCTAGGAGGAGAGGTTCGTCTTGGGTCTTTAAGGAGGAGGGAGATGGCTTCTTGAGCTTCTTCTTCGCCTTCTTGAGCCTTCAAGGGTGTTCTTCACGTCTGATTGTGTTTGAGTGTATTGTATCTCTATTGTGTGTCTTGTTGTTGTTGTGAAATGGGTAGAGGAGGGCTCTATTTATAGGCAGTCTGGATAAGGCTAATGAAGCCGTGCGGTCAGAGGCAGCGAGCTAATGCAGCCGTGCGGGCTTATCCATTGTGACTCAGCATTCTAGAACCATGCAAGGTGGCATTATTCTAGAACCTTCCCTCCTAATTAAGAAAAACGTGTTTCTTAATTAGGAAGGATTCCCTTCAGCCTTTATTTAATAAAAAACAGTTCCGGAATGTTTCCGGAACACTAGGAAGGTCTGGGGAATTACCGGAAAACTTACCGAAAATGTCGGGAAAATTAACCGGAAGGCATGAGCCAGATTTGGGTACTTACAGCGGCTTCCACCCACTTTGTGAAGTAATCTACCGCAACCAAAATTTATGAGTGTCCATTGCTCCCGAGTGGAGTTATCTTCCCGATGAAATCAATCCCCCACGTTGCGAAGGTCCAAGGAGTTGTCATACAATATAGGTCATGAGGAGGGATGTGGTTTAGATTGGAGAATCGCTGGCATTTGTCACAAGTCCGCACAAATTGGATACAATCAGTCTCCATAGTGATCCAGAAGTAGCCCAGTCTGATAATGCTATGCATAAGGGATCGAGCATTCATATGAGGTCCGCAGGTGCCATTGTGAACATCTTCCATTACTCTTTGAGCTTTTTCTTTGATGATATAGAGCAGGAGAGGGAAACCTTCCCTTTTCTTCCATAACTCATTGCCAAGTATGACGTATTGAGCCGATGGCCTTTTCAAGGCTTGCAGGCTCTTGGCATGAATACCTTTTAGGTCTCCTTCTTTATCAACGGGGAAAGATGCTTCACCATGCTTGAGATATTGGAAGATCTGGTTGTACCATGGCTCATTGAAGGTTTCGGTCTCAATTTCACAACAATATGCAGGATTTTCTCGCCTACCGACCCTGAACGGTTTGATTGACTTTCCTTCTGGGATTTCTACCAAAGAGGCCAGAGTAGCTAGGGCATCGGCAAATCTGTTCTTATCTCGTGGCAGGAATTGGAATGACACTTCCTTGAACTGGCCGACGAGCTCTGCAATGTAAGCATGATACCTCTGGAGACACGGATCTGAGGTTTTCCATCTGTTGGCGGCTTGATTTATTATCAGTTGGGAATCACCAAACACTTCCAACTCATCCACATGTCGCTCTAGGGCAGCCTCAAGACCGGCTATGCAAGCTTCATATTCGGCTGCATTGTTGGTAACCGAGAAGTTTAGCTTGATAGCTATGGGGGTATGCATGTCATTCGGATCTACCAGTACCATCTCGATGTCGTTACCTCTTTTGTTCGTCGCGCTGTCAAAGAATAACTGCCACCGATTGCCATTTTCTACGACAAAAATCCCCTCATCTGAAAACTGGAGATCTGGTCCTCGGGCTTCTGTACTGGGGGAATTAGCCAATTGATCTGCCAAAGCCTGTCCCTTGATTGATTTCCGAATCACATATTTAATATCAAATTCAGCTAGGAAGAAGGTCCATTTGGCCAATCTGGTGGAAATGTTGCCTCTGTCACCCTGAAACAGGTATCTAATCGGGTCCATTTGGAGACCAGATGTACTGTGGGATAGCATATAGTGCTTTAGCTTTCCAACTACCCAAACCAGAGCTACGCATGTCTTCTCGAGGGCAGAATAATTCAACTCGCTACCTTAGAATTTGCAACTGACAAAATATATGGCATTCTCGACCTTGGAGTCCTTCTTCTCTTGCGCTAGAATGGCCCCGATAGCTGTGTCTGTGACCGTCAGGTATATAAGTAGAGGCTTGCTCTCGTGAGGTGGGCAAAGAATGGGAGGATTAACAAGGTAAGCCTTGATTCTCTCGAAAGCTAGCTGACATTCCTCGTTCCAAACCACTTCCTGATTCTTCTTCAATAGCTTAAAGATTGGCTCACATATGGAGGTCAGCTGGTTGATAAATCTGCTGATGTACTGTAGACGGCCCATGAAACCTTTTACTTTAGAGACAGTTTTGGGCGGCTTCATCTCAACAATTGCTTTGACTTTTCTGGGATCTACTTCGATGCCTCGCTCTGTGACCATGTAGCCCAAAACTTTACCCCGGATAACCCCAAAAGTGCACTTGGCTGGATTTAGCCTCATGGAATGCTCCCGAAGTCTGTTGAAGAACTTCCTTAAATCAGTGAAGTGATGTCCATCTGACCCTTTCGAGTGAATAATCATATCATCCACATACACTTCAATCTCCTTGTGGATCATGTCGTGAAACAGGGTGGTAACGGCCCTCTGGTAGGTAGCCCCAGCATTCATCAACCCAAACGGCATCACAGTGTAACAATAAGTGCCCCAAGGAGTGGTGAATGCTGTCTTGTCTTGATCTTCCTCGGCCATTTTAATCTGGTTATAACCCGCAAAACCATCGACGAAGGACTTGACCTCGTAGTTCGCTGTTGCATCTACCAGCATGTCAATGTTTGGCAAGGGGAAGTCATCTTTGGGACTATCCTTGTTGAGATCCTGGAAATCTACACAAACCCGAACTTTTTCATTCGCTTTTGTGACCGTTACAATATTTGCCAGCCAAGTCGGGTATTCGATCACTTTGATAAAGCCCACCCGTAGGAGTTTCTCAATCTCTTCTTTGACTTGTAAGGACCACTCGGGCTTGATCCGCCTCAATTTCTGCTTTATCGGCTTAATCTCTGGATCCAGGGGTATCCGGTGCTCTACGATAGATGTATCCAACCCGGGCATGTCTTTGTAGGACCAGGCAAAGACGTCTATAAATTCTTTAAGCAACTCGATCAGGGCAACCTGTTCATCTCCAGAGAAGAAGCTACCAATTTGCGTTTCTTTGGGTTCCTCAGCTGTTCCTAGATTCACTGTTGTCAATACCTCATCGGCAGCTTGGGCTCGGCTTTCCTTTTGCTCGCAAACCTGCTTTGAATTATTTTCTAGAATTTGCTCATCTATTAAGTCTGCATTATCTTCAATTGAATCTGGCATAATTATTTTTAAATCTTGATGATTAATTTTAGTTAAGCGTTCAATTGTTAGATTGGCAATCACGGGATACTCAGAAAGATCGACCATTTTATTCAAAGCGAAGGGAAAAACAGTGTCTACAACACGACGACGGTCTTCCGTCGTGAGGACTTCAGACCGATCGGAGGACTCAAACTCAATCACAAAGGACTCTGGGGAATGACTCGGGACACGGGGAACAAATTTAGACTCGGAAGGACCTGGACGAGGCTTGAGCCCTAGCTTTTTGATCATAGTCTCCATGTCAGCGACCGGTCGTTGGAATGAAGTCCAGTTTTGCAACGGTCTCCAAACAGTTCAGATTCACAACAGACTCCTTCTCGAATACCAATATGGCCACAACCTCGCTATCAGAGGAAAAGTCAATCAAATCTCTGGGATCTTCAGCAACAACAAACCCTTCTGCAGGTATCTCTTCCGCAAACATACCGCTCTCAGGCTCTGACAGCCCCTGATCCTCGAACAGATCTTCCAAATCACCATCAATATCTATAGGATTTGCATCGCGGGTCTTGTGCATAACGGGCTCATCCAGAGCAAGCTTCTCAAATTGGTTGACATAATCAGGCCCCCAGAAATGGTAGCTGTTCTCAAATGTGGCGGTGACGCCTGGCCTTCTAGGCATACTAACGAGCATCTCCTTCAACGGCAATTCAAGAACCGGCCGTCAGTGTAAGCCCGGACTTCGCCCACTCAATGGCAATTCAAGAACCAGCCGTCAGTGTAAGCCCGGACTTCGCCCACTCAACGGCAATTCAAGAACCGGCCGTCAGTGTAAGCCCGAAATTCGCCCACTCAACGGCAATTCAAGAACCGGCCGTCAGCGTAAGCCCGGATTTCGCCCACTAAATGGCAACGCAAGAATCGGCCGTCATCGTAAGCTCGGATTTCGCCCACTAAACGGCAACTCAAGCACCGGCCATCAAAGTAAGCCTGAGCTCCTTCCCCAGCACGTCAAAAAGGGAATTCTTGCAAACCCGTACGAAACCGCATATCCCCAGCACCGGCCGTCATTGTAAGCCCGGACCTCGCCCACTAAACAGTAAAACAAGCGCAAAAGGAGCCAGCACCTCCCAGCACTAATCCCAAGGCACAAAATGCCTCCAAAACGCCAAACGGTGAAGCAACTCAAGCACCGGCCGTCAAAGTAAGCCCGAAGTCACCTTCTCAGCAGAAAAGACCCTACAAGGCCACAATGATCCCCAACAGATGAACACCAGCAGTCATCGTAAGTCCAACCTTCTCCCCAGCAGACAAAGCACGAGGCATCTACGCCTCTCGCAATCAAAGCACAAGGCAGCCAGAAGACGATTCAAGTCCTCACGCATGGCAACCCGCAGCCAGAAGACGATTCAAGTCCTCACGCATGGCAACCCGCAGCCAGAAGATGATTCAATTCCTCACGCATGGCACACCCGCAGCCAGAAGACGATTCAAGTCCTCACGCATGGCACACCCGCAGCCAGAAGACGATTCAAGTCCTCACGCATGGCAAACCGCAGTCAGAAGACGATTCAAGTCCTCATACATGACACAACCGCAGTCAGAAGACGATTTAAGTCCTCATACATGACACAACCGCAGTCAGAAGATGATTCAAGTCCTCATACATGACACAATCACAGTCAGAAGATGATTCAAGTCCTCATACATGATACAACAGCAGTTAGAAGACGATTCAAGTCCTCATACATGACACAACCGCAGTCAGAAGACGATTCAAGTCCTCATACATGACACAACCACAGTCAGAAGACGAATCAAGTCCTCATACATGACATACAGGCAACCCGGAAGGCTCTAAACCACTCGGTCCGGAAGACCGTATAAACCTCCCAAATCACTATCTCCAGCCCGGAAGGCTTTAAACCACTCGGTCCGGAAGACCGTATGAACCTCCCAAATCACTATATCCAGCTCGGAAGGCTTTAAACCACTCGGTCCGAAAGACCGCATAAACCTCCCAAATCATTATCTCCGGCCCGGAAGGCCTTAAACCACCCGATTCAGAAGATCGTAAAATTTCCATCTTAGGATGCCACCACGTCCTCACAATCGACCTCGGTGGTCACCACACCCAGGATGCCACCACGTCCTTACAGTCAACCTTGGTGGTCACACGACACTTCAGAGCACCACCACGCCCGCATACACTCACAATTTCACGATCTCTGAACTACGACCGGGCTTGATTCCCGCCAGGGATACGTAGGAATCCTATCACAGGGTCCAGCCATCGACCTATGCGGTCACCTCGGGACGCCACCACGTCCTTACCATCGACCTCTGCGGTCACCTAGGATGCCACCACGTCCTTACCATCGACCTATACGGTCACCCAGGACGCCACCACGTCCTTACCATCGACCTCTGCGGTCACCTAGGACGTCACCATGTCCTTACCATCGACCTATACGGTCACCCAGGACGCCACCATGTCCTTACCATCGACCTATACGGTCACCCAGGATGCCACCACGTCCTTACCATCAACCTATGCGGTCACCCACAGGACACCACCACGTCCACGCACAGAGTTCCAGTCAGAGGACATCTCACATCCTCGTACACAACAACACTCACCCCACACACGAACTACGATCAGGCTTGATTCCTGCCAGGGATACGTAGGAATCCTATCACAGGGTCTAGCCAATTGACCTAAACGGTCACACAACAGGACACCGCCACATCCTCACACCGACCTACACGGTCACTTCCTCTCTCAGCACGCGATCCAGATTAGGACCCTTATCTTATCGACGACCCCACTTCCTCCGTAAGTGACGTCGTCAAGGGGCTTCTGTAAGTACACCAATCTGGATCACCCTCTTCCGAGTACACAGGAAACACCGCAGACTCACAAACGCAGTCTCGAAGACCTTTGACACTCAAAACCCTCAAAAACCCCAAGCCAAACGAAGGGAGGAACCTTTCTGGGATAAAAAGGGACAAAAGGACCTCTTGGGAATTTTCAGAAAATTGGAAAAGCAAATAAGGTCCGTATGGACCTCTTTGTTTTAATAATTACTGAATCCCCTTAAAGTCCACAATATTCCCTCAAATCCCGGGGAACATCATTACTGGAATGCATGGTTGGTCCGTACGGACCTCTTTGCATGCCTAGTTGGTCCGTACGGACCTCTTTGCAAAGGAGACATCATCATTCCAGAATATTCTCAATTATCACAAATTCCCTCAAATCGAGGAAAACCAAAAAACTAGATTACCTAGAAGGTCCGTACGGACCTTCTTACAGTTTTCTGGCACTATAAATAGAGGGCCCCCCCTCCCTCATTTTCACACATTTCCCTCTTCTTTCCTCTCCCCCCAGCCTTCAGGCTCCCCTCTAAGATCCTTCGGGGCACTCCCGGCCCCTTTCGGATCCTTCCGAGGCCTTCCGAGCCCCCTTGCGGTGCTCCGAAGCCTCCCCAAGCGCTCCCGCGATGCTCCGAGCTGCCCTGAGGCACTCTCGAGGTACTCTGAGGCCCCTCGTGGTACTCCGAGGCCTTGCCTGGTCTTTCCCGAGGCGTCCCGACTCTTTCCGAGTCAAACCGGCAATCCCAAACCACGCCGAACCTCTGCCCGAATCCAACCAACGATTCCAACGCACGCCGAACCTCTGCCCGAATCCAACCAATGATTCCAACGCACGCCGAAACTCTGCCCGAGTGATCCCTGCAATCCCAACGCACGCCAAAACTCTGTCTGCAGACAACCGGCCCCTTTTCCGAGGCAATCCCGGTCCGTACACTATTCCGACTTCAAACACTATTCCCCTGCAGAAGACAGACACGAACCAACATTGGTAAGGCTTCCTTCCTATACTATTTCAATACATTTCAATAAAGCAGTGTACAATGTAGACATCCGACACAGCATGCATTTTTAAAAAGCTCATACACACACACACACAACAATTAAAGAATATTAGGGGTATCCGAAAGACTCGTTTTTACGAGGCAACTCGGGTGAGCTCTAAGATTCTAATATTCTCTTCCCGAGGAGTCATCTGACCTCCGAACTCAAAATCTCATCACACAACAAAAACAGTTTACTTTTAAATTGATGCCCTTTTTCAATGTTTTGGGCTTAATAAAAATGGTGTGGCGACTCTACAAGCAAAAACACAGCGAGACACCTCCCAACTAACGCTGCAAAGCGGGAATAAGCCAGATGCCGGGGCGCGAACTCGCTGCCTCTCGGATCCGGGCGAACTTTCCCGAAACGCGACGCAAGCGAAAATGCGAGATGCACGGGGCCCCTCCGCGCGCGAGCCGGATCCCGGGTAATTTCACTCTTGTATCTCTTACCAGCAGCTGAGGTCATCCTTTCTTTAAGCGCTTCGGTTTTCTCATACGCTTTGTCTTCTTCCGTCACAACATATCCCAGGCCTCGCCTGTTTCTCTTGGGTTCTGGCATCTCAAGCTTATATGGTCCCTATTGTCGTTTTCCTAGCCCCAGACCAGGGATGTAGCTCATGCCTCTCATCATTTTCAGCACAAGGAGGATCTTATCCGAGGAGGTTGTCAAATCTATAGTGCAGACCTGCCCTTTAGGCTTTTCTATCGTAAAACCACTGAGCATCAGGTTCTCCTGGTCAAGTTTGATTTCCATCACTGGCATGGTATTGGTACTGGTCTCCCCAATAGTGGCGCTATCCCCATAAATGGTCGTCAGAACTCCATCTTGTACAAATTTTAAACAGTGGTGGAGGGTGGATGCTACTTCTCTGATTTCATGAATCCATGGTCTACCCAATAGTGCTGAGAACGTGACAGGAATGTCAATAACTTGGAAATCTACCATCATCTCCTTACTCCCAAATAACAGGTTCAAAGAGACTATCCCCAACACCGCCCTGGATGTCGAATCGTAGGCCTTTATGGTTTGGTTGGATGGTTTGAGGCTCTGTGCGTCAATGTCTAGCATGCTCATCATCTTGGCAGGAAGTACATTCATGGCCGACCCATTGTCCACCAACATATGGGGGATTCGACGACCCTCCAGTGGCACAGTGATGTGTAGAGACTCATTATGTTTCGAACCATAAGCAGGCAGATCAAGGTCAGTAAAAGTAATGATGTTTCCATATTGGGCCGTCCCGATCAGCTGACAGGCCTCGTCGGGAGTGGCGTTAACAGACACCTTGGTTTTTGACAGAGCCTCTTCTAATTTTAGCTTGTGGGGGTAGGAGGATGTGAGCAGAGACCATAAAGAGATATCAGCTTGGGTTCTCTTCAACTGTGTTAAAATTGGATCTTCGCGCCTTTCCTCACTTCCTGCTGATTTGTAGGGATCTTGAGAGGCCTGGGGATTCGAAACTGCAACTCCCTTGCCTTTCCCTGATGGATCAGCACTATCCATTCCCAACATTCTTTCAGATCGAGTCAACAGATTAACCTCTTGATTATTCTCAACCACAAAGTTCTTACTGGCCTCTTTGAGTTCTGCTAGCCTAATTGGAACAGGACGAGTGTTGTATGGCCACGCCGCCTGTCTTATCTCATTCACGGACAATGGCACCTCCACATTAGTTGCTATCCTAAGTTCCTCCAAAGAGATTGGGAAATCTCTAGGAACCATAGAGGAGATAGCGTTGACAACCAAACGCTCTTCATAATCATCATAATCAACAGCATTATTCAAATCATACAAATCATCAAGATACAAAATGTAGCAAAAGTTATCTTTCATTTCATCGAAACAAGGAATTACATCAGTCACGATCTCATTACAATCAACACTATCATTTCCATCTATAGACTCTCCAAACTCTATTACATTGACGAAATAGTCTTGACCAAAATCAATGAGATTCACGTTGTTGCTAGGCAGAGGGTTGCTGACGACATTAGGACGAGGGGACTTTTCAATCTTCTTTTCATCTACAATCCCTTGGATAATCCTCTTGAGGGTGAAGCAAGTATTGGTGGTGTGCCCCGGGAACTGATGGAACCGATAATATTTGCTTGTGTCAAGATTGGGATTGGGACTAGTAGGCCTGTAATTCTCCAGCGGCATTATCATACCGGTTCTGAGCAATCTGTTGTAAACCTCCTCTGTAGTCATACCCAAGTCATCAAACTTTCGTTGTTGCTTTGGCTGGAATCTCCCACCATTAGGCCTATTATCACCTCCTCCATGCAGGTTATTGACAATATTGTCCTTAACTACTTCTCTTCCTTTTGGTACCATGGCAGAGAATGGGTTCGTTGTCCGGTACCTGAATCCTCCACTTCCGCTATTTCCACTAGTATTCACACCCGGAGTTTGAATAAAAAGCCTGTTCTCACTGCGGGCGCCCATTCCGACCATTTCTCTGAGATCTGGGTACCAACCTTTTCCGATAGCCTCCCTTAACACCGGCTTCACGCACGACAAGAAAATATCCTTCTGATCCTAAAGAGGAATGGGCTCTGATAGTTCGTTAAGCTTGGCATTCCACCGCTTATAGAATTCCGTGATCAACTCGTCATTCTTCTGAATGGTCCCCACTAAGTCATCTCAGGTGGTACGCCACTCTAGATTGCCTCTATACTTCTCCAAGAAGGTCTCTGTGATCTGGCTCCAGGTGGAGCGGCATTCTTGTTTCAAGGCCAAAAACCATGTGAGCGCTGGTCATTTCAAAGTTAGATGAAAATGGGATGCCATAAACTCGGGCGTGCAGCCCATCACCCCCATCATCATAACATATGTATCCACATGAGTTTTTGGACAAGCCGTGCCATCAAAGTCCATCTTCGGCATCTTGAACTTATGAGGCAAGGGAGTTACTTGAGCTGGGTCCACCACCTTGAAACCACTAGAACCTACAGTCAGTCTGTCGATTTGCTGTTGCATCTGCTTCAATAAGGCCGTTACTTCCGGAGTTAAACCTGGAATATGGGGAATAGCAGGAGCCACTGTTGAAGACGGCACTGGGAACTCGAAAGTAGATCTAATGGGCAAAGCAGCCGATGGGAGACCAAAGGTACTGGGGATACTGATATTATTATCCAACAAACTGACCGAGCTGGGAATCCTGTTCCCGTACATGTCATAGCCATTAAACTGCACACTGGGATTCTGGGGACTGAACTACACTGATTGACCTCCAAACTGACCAAGCGTAGAAAATCCGGTACTGATGCATGGAGCTGAATACGGGGTGGAACCATACAGATGCTGGGTAAGGGGAGAACACACTGCGGGCTGAGGAAAGTTGCCTTAGAACTGAGACTGTGGATACCTCGGAATACTGTCTTGACAAATCTGATTCCCTGAAAGATGATACTGACCATTCTGTTGCAGATTAGACTGACTACACTGATAGCTGTCGGGGTACATACTTGTTGGGTTTTACGGGTCCATGCGCAGCGGAATTAAGCATTAAAAACATAAAACCCAAGAAGCCCTAGGATCCGTTCTATACAATTAATTTGAATATCAATGAAATAGAATTAAACCAACCTTGAAACGCTTTCCGGTCTTGAGCTATCGAACGATTTGATTATGTGATATTGAATCACAAACTTCGTTCTTCAACTTGCTTGAACTCTAGGTCTTGATCGATGAACGAGCGAAGACCCTCTTTTGGTATCCACACCTTCGAATGAATCCAAGAACAATTTCTTGTCGATTGCTAGATCTAAACCTTGAAGAATATTGAGAGAATTTGATTGTGAATTTTGCTTTAAAATTTCGGCTAGACTTTTAGGTCGACAGAGACCCCGTATTTATACTACAAATAGTGTAAATACCTCTTCTAATCAAATTAGGAGAGACATTTGTCAATACCGCGTATTGGCCTATTATGTCGCGCGGTATATCAAGCCGTTGGCTTGATATGTCGCGTGACATAAGTAGCCGCTTCGTGTCTCTCAATCATTCTTCCTCCGGTTTAACCAATTCATTCTAGTTGTGTGTGACCCAATAGGATTACATCATGTTGGCAATGAGATCGATCATATCGAACCTCATAAGACATAAGCGGACTCTAGCAAGCCATTATGTCTACCCAAATGATGCAACGTAAGAGTTCACGTTTCCAACGGTGTACTTCCATTTATCCCTTTTTGTCTCACGATGTTATATTGAACACAAGTCATGGTCCATGTCGACTTGTTATTGTTCAATGCTTTCTCGATTCTTGAGTATAATGATAATTCCAATCATATTGGGGTACGGCCATACACTTTCATCATTATCACTCATCGAGGGGCCCAAGCATAACATCTCTCTTCCGAGGGACAAACTCCTTCTTGACTTATCATCCTTCCCATCATGAATCCGATCATGCCAATGATAGCCTTTATAGATATCGTGTTAAGATATCGTTTGACTAAAACCAAACATGGCTTTCATCATATGTAAGGTTATGATAGTCTCGAGTGTCTAGGAAATAAATGAAGTAACCGTATGAGATTTAAGTATGACTTTTGACCATTACATAAATCTCATGCGGGTCATGTCCAATCACTTGTTCTCTAACAAGTACCCATAATTTCAATGTGCATCTCTTATGCATATAATCATCACATGATTATCCATTGACAATTATACTAATCTATTCTCTTAATAATTAGGGGCGATGATTATTATAAACAAATATACAAAACATATAATAATCAAATAATAAACATCTCATATAATAATAAATAATGTCAACACATAAGTCTATCAATCATAGGCCTAGGGCATAACACCAACAGCCTCCCACTTGCACTAGGCCCAATCTACCATGTATCGAATACCCATGGACCTAACATGACCATCATGTTTAGCTTGTGAGAGAGCCTTAGTTAGTGGGTCCGCCACGTTGTCATCGTGTCTACTCGCATATCTTAACGTCTTCCCTTTCACATATCTCACGGATAATGTGGAAACGTCGAAGTATGTGTTTGGATCTCTGATGTGATCTTGGTTCCTTTGCTTGTGCAATGGCACCATTGTTATCACGGAAAGTTCAATAGGATCTCCGATGCTTGGAACGACTTCCAAATCACTAATGAACTTCTTGATCCAAAGCTGCTTCCTTAGCCGCATCGGATGCCGCTATGTACTCGGCTTCGGTTGTAGAATCGGCGACGGTACTTTGCTTGGAACTTTTCCAACTCATGGTGCCTCCATTAAGCATAAACAAAAATCCAGGCGATCTAAAATCATCTTTGTCGGTTGGAAGCTAGCATCTGTGTAGCCTTTGACTACAAGATCTTCTTCCATGGCTCCAAAGACCAAGAATTCATCCTTAGATCTTCGTAAGGACTTAAGGATATTCTTGGCTCGCTATCCAATGTGGTTCACCGGGATCGATTGGTACCTGCTCGTCATGCTTAGAGCACACGAGACATCGGGTCTAGTACATAACATAGCATACATGATAGACCCAATTGCCGAAGCATATGGAATACCATTCATTCTCTTTCGCTCATCATTAGTCTTTGGACATTGATTCTTGCTAAGAGATATACCATGCAACATTGGCAAATTCCCTCTTTTAGAATTTTCCATTTGGAATCTTCTAAGGACTTTGTCAATGTAAGTACTTTGACTTAAACCAATCATCCTCTTGGATCTATCTCTATAGATCTTGATACCAAGGATATATGCGGCTTCGCCCATATCTTTCATTGAAAAGCACTTTCCTAACCAAGACTTGATGGTCTCTAGTGCAGGAACGTCATTTCCAATGAGTAAGATATCGTCGACATACAACACTAAAAATAGTGCTACGCTCCCACTAATTTTCTTGTATACACAAGGTTCATCTTCGTTCTTGATAAAGCCAAACTCCTTGATTGCTTCATCAAAACGTAGATTCCAACTCCTTGAAGCTTGCTTCAATCCATAAATGGATTTCTGCAACTTACACACCTTGTTAGAATTTTCTCGGGATCGACAAAACCTTCAGTTGTATCATGTATACATCCTCAAGTAACTTCCCATTAAGGAAAGCTGTTTTGACATCCATTTGCCATATCTCATAGTCATAATATGCGGCTATGGCAAGTAAAATTCTAATAGACTTAAGCATAGCTACAGGCGAAAAGGTTTCATCATAGTCTATGCCATGAATCTGCCTATATCCCTTAGCTACTAACCTAGCCTTATAGGTGTGCACCTTCCCATCCATGTCGGTCTTTTTCTTGAAGACCCATTTGCACCCTATGGTTTTTACACCTTCGGGTGGATCAATCAAGTTCCAAACTTGATTATCAGCCATGGATTGTAATTCGGACTTCATGGCTTCTTGCCATTTTTCCGAATCCGGAGCGGACATCGCTTCTTGATAGCAAGTGGGTTCATCATTTTCGATTAACTCCACTTCATCACTTTCCGTAACGAGAAATCCATATCTCTCGGGTTCGGATCGTGATCTACCACTTCGGCGAGGAACTTGTGCATCTTGAACCGGTTCCACAACGGTTTGTGAACTTGGTTCAGTTTCTACCATTGGTTCAATGTTGTTTTCGGGTTCTCGAACTTCTTCGAGATCTATTTTACTCCCACTGGTTCCTTTGCGAAGAAACTCCTTTTCTAAGAAAGTACCATTTCGAGCAACAAACACTTTGTTCTCGTTTTGGTTGTAGAAATAGTATCCTTTGGTTTCCTTAGGATATCCCACAAAAACACATTTATCAGATTTATGTGCTAGCTTGTCAGAAGTTAACTTCTTGACATATGCATCACAACCCCAAATCTTCATGAAAGACAAACTAGGTTTTCTTTCATGCCACATCTCATATGGGGTCTTTTGAACCGATTTGGTAGGAACTCTGTTTATAGTGAAAGCAGCAGTTTCTAGTGCATGTCCCCAAAAGGATAAAGGAAGCTCAACTTGACTCATCATAGAACGAACCATGTCTAACAAAGTTCTATTCCTCCTTTCAGACACACCATTCCATTGTGGTGTTTCGGGTGGAGAGAGTTCTGAAACGATTCCACAACTCTTAAGATGACTGTCAAATTCTTGGCTCAAATATTCACCACCTCGATCGGATCGAAGTACCTTAATAGTTTTGCCAAGTTGATTTTGCACCTCATTTTGAAATATTCGAAATATCTCAAACGATTCACTCTTATGTTTCATTAGATAAACATATCCAAATCTACTATAATCATCAGTGAATGTTATGAAGTACCGAAATCCTCCCCTAGCATCGCTACTCATAGGCCCACATACATCGGTATGTATGAGTCCTAATAAGTCGCCCGCCCTTTCACCGGTTTTGGTAAATGGGTCCTTGGTCATCTTGCCAAGTAAACAAGATTCGCATGTCTCATATGATTCATAATCATGTGAGTCCAAAATCCATCTTTGTGGAGTTTAGAAATGCGTTTCTCGTTTATATGGCCAAGACGACAATGCCATAAGTAAGTGTGGTTTACATCATTGGGTTTAGATTTCTTGTTAATGTTATAGACATCATTATCGCGATTTTCAACATCAAGAATATAAAGGCCATTGAATGAAACACATAATAATGCATATCACTCTTGTAAATAGAAAATTTCTTATCACATATAAGAAAATTAAAACCTTCATTATCCAAACATGAAATCGAAATAATATTCCTACTTAAAGCTGGAACGTAATAACAATTGTTCAAAACAAGTATTAGTCCACTAGGTAAAGTAACTTCATAAGTTCCTACGGCTAATGCAGCAACTCTTGCTCCATTCCCCACACGTAGGTCCACTTCACCTTCCTTAAGCATCCTTCTGTTCTTTAGACCCTGCACATTTAAACAAATGTGAGTTCCACATCCGGTATCCAATACCCAAGAACTAGAAGTAGATAGGAATATATCTATAACAAAGATACCTGAAGTTGAAGCAACTCCTTTGCTCTTCTTCAGTGCTTCCTTGTATTTTGCGCAATTTCTCCTCCAATGTCCAATCTCATTGCAATGGAAGCAGATTGCGTCCTCTTGGGACTTAGGCTTAGCCTCTTTAGGCTTGGAGGCCTCTTTGGGCTTGGCAACCTTTGCCTTAGGATTAGCAACCTTTGCTTTTCCTTTACCCTTGAACCCTTTCCCCTTGTTAACCATTAGCACTTGATCGGTCTTCTTCTCGACAATGCGGTTTCCGCAGTAGTCAACATTTGAACTAACTCGGAAGGGTTTCTATTCATTCCACCCATGTTATAGTGCATTATGAAATGACTAAAACTTTTAGGTAATGAATTCAGGATTATGTCGGTAGCCAACTCTTGGCTAATTGGAAAACCGAGCCTTTCAAGATGCTCAATGTGGCCCTTTAACTTGAGAGCATGGGGACCAACGGCTTGTCCTTCACTCATCTTGCATGAGGTCAAGGATGCAACCGTGTTGTACCTTTCTTGCCTAGCTTGAATTTGGAACATTTCCATCACCGATTGTTTAAGTCGATCGTCCCCAAGTGCTCAAGATTCTTCGAAGACTCTTGCACATGGCGGAGAGCATAAGGCAACTAACATCTGTAGAGTCACGCTTGTGCTTCGGATATTGTTCCCTTATTTCCCTAGCGACATTGGCAACGGGTTCAGGTGGAATAGGTTCGGTGAGAACGTACGGTTTCTCCTCTTGTTTGAGAACAATTCTCAAACTACGGATCCAATCCATATAGTTTGTACCATTCTCTTCCAACTTTTCCTTCTCAAGGACGGATCGCGGTGAAAAGTGATTATTGTTTGATGCCATTTATTCTACAAAAAGATATACATAAAATATGAACACATATAAGTAAACATATCATATGAGAAGTATAGTGCATTTAAATAAATGCTCCCACTAAATTATACACCTTCAAATGCAAATAAGCATAATATACATTTAATGGGCTAAGATCCAACTTTAATTCAATTTCAAGTTTGCTATGGCAAACCGCTCAAAATTAAATTAATTAGGTAGAAAACATCAATCATATCACATATATGACTCTTAGATCTTTTATGAGATCAATTCAAGACATCATATGTCTAGGCATATTTTAATCTCATCTTATGCCTTGGGTCCAAAACCATTTTGATAACCCAATTAAGTTCATTCACTTTAAAACGTATAGGAACCACCATTTCCTCATCTTGCTCGCATTCGAATAGAATCAAAGCACCTTGCTATGGCAAGCCCACCCAAAACTATCCGAATGGTCTCAAGTGTTTTTAATCATGAATTGGCATAAAGAACTTAAAAGTTAAATGAAGGTTCTTTAAAGGTAGATTATAAGCACATCATAAAGATAGTCAAAATCATGCACCAGTAAGTTCCCAGGAAGATAGGTGAGCCGCAAGGACTTCTTAAGTACCAACTCTTCCTTAGACAGAACTCTCCTAGACATGCATAATTAGAAATCAACTCTGATTAGGCAACATAATCCTTACCTTTTTATAAACAATCAGTTTCCTTTTAAATTTCGCGTATTTATGACTTGTTTCCATAAACAATCATAAGATCCAAAATTTACAATGTCTAAATCTAAACATATTAGGAAACTAAATATCATGTTTCAACTAAACATCTAATTTAATAATTCTTAACAATTAAGAACAAATAATTCATGCATCGCAACAATTAATAAAACACATTTAAATTAATTAAGCATGCATAAACAATGAATCAATCTAGCATGGACTTATAAACTCAATTTTATAACATCCAATTTTTCATACACATTGCAATAATTATTAAAATCATATTTTAATCAATTAATCATGTATATCAATGAATCAATCTATCGCGGACTTATAAACTCAATTTTATAACATCCAGATTTTTCATATTAACATATCAGATTGTAAACACAATCATAGAATAGCGGAAAATTTGAACAAACAGATTCTCGCTCAGCTTTGGCTTGTTATGTCGCGTGACAACATCGGCCATAGGCTTAATATGTCGCGCGACCTAACATGCCGCTAACTCGAATTCCACATGGCTCGATATGTCGCACGACATAGGCAGTTACAGGATTTATTCGAACCAATACAGACATGTACCAATTAAATCACATAAAACGGCCTTTTACGTATTTAATTCAAAGATAAATTGAAAACGATTTTCACATTGGTTCACATAAACAATTAAAATTCTATCACATACAAAACATGCAATAAGCATATAAACAATTTATATCTTAAACCTAGCATGTTAATTCAAACTTAATCATACGAACGAGGCTACGATACCACTTTGTTGGGTTTTACGGGTCCATGCGCAGCGTGAATTAAGCATTAAAAACATAAAACCCAAGAAGCCCTAGGATCCGTTCTATACAATTAATTTGAATATCAATGAAATAGAATTAAACCAACCTTGAAACGCTTTCCGGTCTTGAGCTATCGAACGATTTGATTATGTGATATTGAATCACAAACTTCGTTCTTCAACTTGCTTGAACTCTAGGTCTTGATCGATGAACGAGCGAAGACCCTCTTTTGGTATCCACACCTTCGAATGAATCCAAGAACAATTTCTTGTCGATTGCTAGATCTAAACCTTGAAGAATATTGAGAGAATTTGATTGTGAATTTTGCTTTAAAATTTCGGCTAGACTTTTAGGTCTGGATTAATCCCGTATTTATACTACAAATAGTGTAAATACCTCTTCTAATCAAATTAGGAGAGACAGCCGTCAATACCGCGTATTGGCCTATTATGTCGCGCGGTATATCAAGCCATTGGCTTGATATGTCGCGTGACATAAGTAGCCGCTTCGTGTCTCTCAATCATTCTTCCTCCGGTTTAACCAATTCATTCTAGTTGTGTGTGACCCAATAGGATTACATCATGTTGGCAATGAGATCGATCATATCGAACCTCATAAGACATAAGCGGACTCTAGCAAGCCATTATGTCTACCCAAATGATGCAACGTAAGAGTTCACGTTTCCAACGGTGTACTTCCATTTATCCCTTTTTGTCTCACGATGTTATATTGAACACAAGTCATGGTCCATGTCGACTTGTTATTGTTCAATGCTTTCTCGATTCTTGAGTATAATGATAATTCCAATCATATTGGGGTACGGCCATACACTTTCATCATTATCACTCATCGAGGGGCCCAAGCATAACATCTCTCTTCCGAGGGACAAACTCCTTCTTGACTTATCATCCTTCCCATCATGAATCCGATCATGCCAATGATAGCCTTTATAGATATCGTGTTAAGATATCGTTTGACTAAAATCAAACATGGCTTTCATCATATGTAAGGTTATGATAGTCTCAGGTCTAGGAAATAAATGAAGTAACCGTATGAGATTTAAGTATGACTTTTGACCATTACATAAATCTCATGCGGGTCATGTCCAGTCACTTGTTCTCTAACAAGTACCCATAATTTCAATGTGCATCTCTTATGCATATAATCATCACATGATTATCCATTGACAATTATACTAATCTATTCTCTTAATAATTAGGGACAGTGATTATTATAAACAAATATACAAAACATATAATAATCAAATAATAAACATCTCATATAATAATAAATAATGTCAACACATAAGTCTATCAATCATAGGCCTAGGGCATAACACCAACAATACTGAACTGGGGTTGGGAGTAACTTGCTTGGAACTGAGATCCGTACTGAACCTGCGGTATCGGGGCATTGGGAGTTGGAGAGGAAGTGAGATCGAAGAAATTCGCTGGTTGACCACCACTCATGCTAAGACCTTGCTGGGCAACTTGATTATACACTTGAGAGGACGGGAGAGGAAACCTTCCTTGGGCATTCTCAATCATTCCCGGAGATGGCATTTGATCGGGACGCGGGGCATAGCTCACGGGAGGAGGCATAGCATTGTAACTGGGTGGAGCAGGTTGGGCAGGAGAAGCAGATCTGATCCCGTTGTTGCCTTCTTCAGTAATTTCCTCGTAAGAACCGTCTTCCCGACGGAGTACTGCGATTCCCCGGGCCCTCATGGCCTCAACAAAGCGGTTATGAGCTTCCTCCTCTCGGGCCTTGGCACTCTGAGCCAATAGGTGGGGCTCACGTTCCCTGGCCAAAGCGGCTTCCAAAGTTATCCTCAATTCCTCTGCAGACATATCGTTCAAACCCGATTGACCAATCGGACCCGAACCTCCAGCAGACTGAGCAGTGAACATATCACCATTCCCGGTCATATTTGATTCTGTACTGACCAAAGCTTGAGAAACTGCTTGAACTTCTTTGACAACCCGGACCAAACGAGCTCCCGGAACAGATGATCGGATCCAACTCGACGTAGCTGCAGGGGTATATACGGGTTTATAAGGGAGGGAAGGAAGAAGACTTTTGAGGAAATACGGGAGAGGGAAAGGAAAAGAGGGACAGACTCGCGCAAACAATTTATTTATCTTCAAGTATAAATCGGTGTTTTAAATCCTAGGAACGGTTGGGAAAGGAGAAGCCTTTATTTACGTAAACTACACCTTTGGGAAGCCTAGGGACGCAACGTTCAAATTACACTAAATGTTTTGCACTTGAAATTAATAATAGGTAATGATACCTAACCAAGACCTAACACGATGTGGGACGGATGAGTGGTCCAAATTTCTAGGGAAATTTGGGCAGCATAACGGGTATTCTCGGAGAAATTCCAAGAAAAATCCGGCATGACCTCTCGTCGGTGTATGGTGACAATGCGGCATGATCTCTCGTTTAGGACATGCCACGGGAGTGACATGTCCTCACGTGAAACCATGTTGCATTGGCAACATGCCCACAAGGTGCGAGGTTTTTTGGGGAAGGTATAAGGACCTATTGGAAATTTCAAAAAAAAACAATTCATTGTGGTGTAATTAAAATGTTGTATCAAAAACCAACTGTGGGTAAGGTTTAAGTGTGGCGCCACCTATAATGCGCTAGGGGGATGGGTTTGACATTAGGCGCTCAAACGTAGGCGAATATTATCACCGTCCGTGATGCCGTCAATCACACCCGAGGGTTCTAAATCTATGTGGTGTAGTGTGCGGATGACTATATTCTTTTATTTACGAAAAATCAAAAAAAAAATATTTATTTATTTATTTATTTATTTAAAAAGAAGAAAGAGAAAACACACACACTCTCACAGGGAGAAATAGGGGAACAACAATCAACTGAGCAAACTTTTGATTCAAGGGACTGCCCTTAAACCAGCACCTGAAACATGTCCAGTGACCATTCCCTGTCGCGTGACACAGAACAGCAGGGAACAAAGCTGTCGCATGACCAGGATAGTCGCTGAACCAGATTTTCTGCAAAACTAGGATTAGCCCCTACGTCTCCTTGGCAAGGGACGAAGCAAACCAATAAAGCATAACAACATAGCCACAAGAAACAAACAAAAGGCATACAAGTCGTAAGATCTCATAAAATGCATGTATTCAAATTCTTTCTCCCCCGATGAAAGACGACGATCAAGAATTAAGGTAATCATGGAAGAAGCCGTAAAAAATGTCTTGTCAAGAAATCATCTCAAGGCCCGTGCCTCATCATCCAAACTTCCTATCCGAGCCTTTTCACCAAAGGGACCACAAATGTTTATAACCTTTCCCAAAGCCAAACACAGTTTAGCCAGAACTACTGTGACCTGAGCTCCTTACACTGAGGGGAACATAGGCAACCAGAAACGGTTCAGTCATAAACACATACAAATCCCATAAACCTAGTCTCATCAATGACCTCCCCTATACACAAGACCTTTCTTTCACACATGACAAACTTTGATTCGCGACATCGGTTGACTTTCTCCTCACAATTAATCAAGACGTTTGTTCATATCGAGGTTAGTGGTTGAGTAACCCGAACATTAACAAACGATTTAAAGCAATCTTGTGATCATTATAAATAAAACAAGTTTTCAAATGTCTTGAAAGGTCTTCTTTTCCTACGATAATAGGAAAAATAGAGCTAAACACTGTCTTTCTGTCAGCAAGGGCTTCCATACACTTTTTCAAACCTCTCTACGCTCATACTCTCTCAAAAGAGCCAAACCCAAAGCGAGTTTTGGTGCATGCATTAAACTAGGCATTCACATAAAATCGGGCTTCGTTCCCACTTCTCTAAAAAATGTCCTTGCATGTATACATTACAAGCCAGTTCTTTTACATTTTGGTTGACTAATTGAAAAAAATCGAGGACGGTTGCCTTGTCTAGCCACATAAGGTTCAACTCAAATTTGGGCTGCATCAGATTCACTCCAAGACCTCCACAAAAGACCGGTGCATCCTCCAAAATGGGGCTTCACCAAGGCATTTCTTCGGACTGGGGATTTGCCACGCAAAGAGAGTTCTTCTTTCATCTTGAGGGTCTACTTTGAGTTCTGATTTATGGGGCTCATCAAAACAATTTTTCCGGCATTGTGGTTTTAATCAGAATTGGGGCTTCTCAGATGCAACTTCGAAAGACAAAATTGGAAAGAAAGACTTTGACCGAAATCCGAAGTTTAAATCCAAGATTCGAAGTTTAAATCCAAGATCAGAATTTGAATCCTCGTGACACCTCTGTTCAGCAGTAGCAGCAAGGGCAGTTTTTCTACAACAAGCCTTCTCTTTCTTCGAGCATCACAACTTCAGAATCTATAGGGGAGGGAAAGCTGAAACATCATGCTGACACCAAATCAGGCCACAGGACACAAACCGGAAGGATCAGCCAAAGTTCAACTTGTCAAACTTCAGAGCACGGGCTGGCAAAGGAAAGTCAAAACAAACCGGGAACTCGTACTCAATCAACGTGCTAACAAAGGGAGACCACCGCCACAAGCAACCTCAATGCAATCCTGAGGCACCACCAAAACCTCTACCTCTCAAGAGAAAGACAAGAAATGGATATCTCGATGACTCCCCATCTCCAGAAAGAGATCAAATCTATGATCTCATCTGCCCGAACTATCAAAGCATTCGACAGCACATCTCGTCCTATCTCGGGGACTGTAACTCTAGAACTGTGGTTCGAAGCTCAAATGGTACCGGTGAAATTCCAAGTGATGGACATTCCGTCTGAATTTATAGCTCTGCTGGGATGCCCATAGCTCCACCACATGAAAGCCATAGCCTCCACTCTCCATCAATATGTAAAGTTCATAAACTGCCAAGGAGACCTCGAGGTTATCAGAGGAGACAGTTTTCTCATAGGCAACAAAGCCGAAGTGCCAACCAAGCATGCCCGCAGTCGTGCACATGTGCCACCCCCTGCAAATTGACAAAAGGAGAACCGGGGAAAATCTCATCAGAATCCCTTCGAGTCCAGAGGTGCCAATTATGTCAACGCCCTCGAGCAGGAGGAGCCCAAAATAATCAGATTCATCAGATTTAACTGTCGTTTCCGACTTGAATCCCGAATGGAAAGAAACATTGGAAACTGCGATGATACAGGGACATAAACCTCTCATCTCAAATCAAAAGTTCATAAGCATCCTTCGAGCAAACCCTCTGGCCCGACCTGACTAAGCAATCTTCATAATGAAGGTCAACAGACATAGGCACACTTATGAAGAATGCATGGCAGGCATCCGCGAAATCTTAAACATGGAATTCCCCATCGAGCCCCTCTGCTCAAGTAGAGGACATGAAGTCTTCCTTGCAGTACCCGCTTCACAAAAGGGCACACGACGTCCTTTAGTCTGGGTCGAGCCATCAGACAGAGATGAATCAGAACTCTCCGGGGTAGAAGACGCAATAGATCAGTCGGAAGACTCTTATGTGAACATGCTCAGATTCAAGGATGGCACCAGTTCAGATGAGGTCACTTATGATGAAGGGTCGAATACAATGGAGATTGTGAAACTCAACATCCCATACAGACAATTGTTTGGTGAGTGGAAACAGATGGTAGACATGACGAAGAACCCCTCTGACCATGTAACTGACGACGACTTCGTCAACATCATCTTCTCCAGATACCCCGACGAGACCAGGGATCCAGTCTTTATTATCAGATTCTGCAATGATAAAGTTACCCTCGACGATTGACTAATCATGGTAAACGAGGCCCTTGCCAAAAGAGCTCAAAGCTCGTCATCCCTGACTGCCCGCACCAATGACATCTGGCCTACTCCGTCAGTTAAAATCATAGCCAAGAATGCTGCCAGGGTCGAGTGCATCGACAAAGGAGACAAAGCTCTTCATTAGACTATCGACCAGATTGACCTCGGGAATGCCTCCAGCAGTAACCCTGAGAACATCGACAATTACGCTCCAGGTGAGACAGATCAAACTCTAAGAGAGAGTGACAACCACTTGAGTATCAACATGCTCAAGTTTAATCCTCTTCCCAGCCATCACAGTAAATGATTCGAGTAGCCCACCGACAAGTTGCTAGTATTGATAGAATCACTCTTGACTAGGATTACAAGACTATGAACATTGCAGAATTCAACACACCTGTCGGTTTGATCAATCAGATGTGGGCAGATTTCCTTATAGTCGAGATCAAAGAAGGCCGCATGGAATGTCCGACTATGACTTCCTTCGTAAACATAATTCATGTATTTCCACCATTCGGAGATTTGGATGTCATAACAGTTCTAGACAACAGCAAGACAATGCGCATGTATGGAGAATGTCAGACTCTCACCAGAAAAGCCCTCATGGAATTGGTTGTTTAAGAAGCTCACCTCTGGAACGAAGACAAAGATAGGAAGACTCACAGGGGACAAAGCCTCGAAAAAACATCTAGAGGCCACTGCGGATCGATTCGACCTCAAGAACTTCACCAGCGGCAACTTCCTAGATTACCACCACTTCTCGACAAGCCCTCTCCGGCAAGGAAAGGTCGTCAATGGTCCCGATGACCTAAGGGATGGAATGGAACAACACAAGGAATACCTGTTCCAACAGCGGGAAGAATACGAGATGCTTCCCTCCTCGAGAAAAGCAAGCCCTTTGCGAAAGCGGCAATGAAGTTATACTCTTCCAAGGCGATCATGAAGCTAACAAAACCGGAATCCCAAGGGTCCTAGGAGGATGGGAAAGGATCATTTCCATTCTCAATTTAAAAGGCAAATTGAAGAAGAAGAGTCTTTCAAGAGGAAAAGAAAAATGGAGATTGACATCCAGGCGAATGCTAAGGGAGATTCCCAGGCATCGCAACGTTTGTTTACGTAAATGATCAACCGAGGCAAGAACCCGGTTACTTGAGAAAACGTCCGGAAGCCGTATACTCACCTTTCAACATACCCGCCACTCGCTTAAAGCAACAAAGAAAGCTCTCCCCAATGGAGGTTTATCAAGATTGCCGCATACGATTCAAAGAAGCACGCTATTCGACTTGGGAAGAAATGCAAGGCCTAACTCTCAACGAAGGCTCGACCATAAGAGAGCGATTTGGATTAAGAGCCGAGGAAAGCTAGCAAACCATGATTACTGCTTGTCCCAACTCAAGAATGCCATGAACTTGCTCAGCCAGAAAGAGAAAAATGTCGTGTACCGCGAAGAGATAAGAGAAACAGTTCGCATTAATCGAGAATCCTCTAGCCTCTCCAGAGGGTGAATGAGACAAAGCTCAGTCCTAGCAACCACTGCTGCACACTGACATTCAAGCAACTGCGCCGAACCATAGGCTCACTCCCTGCCGAGGCACCTAAATTCGTATCCTGGGACAGAATTCTAAGAGCTACTGAGGCCCCCGGAAAGATGTTAACAGTCAACGAATTGAGAGAGGACGTATGGCCCTGTGCTTCAAAAAATCCTCCCCTGACTATGGCTCAACTCAAAGAAACATGTTTGAAAGAGACCAAGCCTGACGTCAATGTTCTGACCTGATCTGGTCAAATTCATGTGCTACCGCCCAAGGCCAGTAAAAAGCAAACAGAGCCAGAGCTGTAACCCAGTCGGCCCGTACTCGAAGAAGCAAACTCCGGAAAGGAAGACCCGATCCTTACTCAGCTCAAACAGACCCATGCAAACATTTCCCTTTGGTCTCTGCTCACATCTTTATACCCTCATAAACTCAAGCTGGAGGAAAGACTAGCCCGTACCATGGTCCCCGTGGATGCAACTCCAGAAGAAGTAATCTAGATGATCGACAATATACACTATGGAAACATCATCACCTTCACAGATTTGGACCTGCCCAAATTTGGGGCTGATCACAATGAGCCACTCTACATCACTATCAAGTTGGATGAGCGCCGCCTTCCCCGCGTGCTTGTTGACGGGGCTCAGGAATGAATGTCTTACCCGCCAAGATGATGGATCTGCTTGACATCAAGCCCACAAACTTGAAGCCTTCAGTCCACACTGTCAAAGCTTATGATTCTACTTCCCGCACAGTTCTCGGGGTTGCTACCTTAAACATTTGGTTCGGCAAACGGATGATGCCTACCGAATTTCAAGTGCTGGACATTCCTATCACTTTCACAGCTATTCTAGGAAGACCATGTCTGCATCAGATAAATGGCACGGCATCCACCCTTCACCAATGTATCAAATTTATGCAAGTAAACGAACTGACAACTGTCTACGGGGATAGCGTCACCACCGAAGGGACCTGCACCAACGGCATTCCAGTGTTAGAAATCAAGCATGATGATGATATGGCAATAACTGGATTCACAATGGAAACTTCCAAGATCCAAGTATGTAGCGTGGACCTTCCATTGTTTTGGGATAAGATCCCTCCTGCCATGATAATGATGAAACTCATGAACTTTATCCCAGGACTGGGGCTCAACAAAAGGTTACAAGGACAACATCAAGTCATCAAAGTTAAGGACCACAATACAGTCAAGGGGCTCGGTTATGTGCCCACACCTGCTGACGTCCAAGAAGACAAGAGGCTCGCAAGCACCAAAACAGTAGCCCGCAAAAGGGGAACCTCCTACGGCACACCCAACCTTCGACCTTACAGCTTCGACCTCACTCGTTACTTCGTCAAAGGAACCAATAAAGGAACTGATGAAGATACGAAAGGAACTGAGGGAACTGACAGCGGAACTGATGAAGATGAGAAAGGAACTGAGGGAACTGACAGCGGAACTGATGAAGATGAGAAAATAACTGAGGGAACTGACAGAGTAACTGATGAAGATGAGAAAGGACGGGGAAAAGTCGGCCACGAGCTGCGAGAAAAGATGGAAAAGCTGGCACAGAACCTCAAGCATTTCAGAGGACTCGAGGCCAATCCGATAAGGGGAGCATTCCTCTACGTCACTGCAATACCTGGACAAATCACCACCTTCAAAATCTGTTTCATAATATCCAAATCAGCCAAAAATCCGTGAACCATCCTCCATACAATGACAAATCCATCCCGGGCTCGTGCGACAGTGCAAATAATAAATAACAGTGCCTAATAGCTATAAATTTTGCTTGTTCAAACCTGTTATTCAGTACATATTTCTGTTATTATTTATTTTTGATTAACCTACTTGCTTATCTGGTTCCAATAGATGCCAAAAGTATAAACAATCATGATGAATATAATGTACAAATTTTCACCCCAGAACAAGGGCATCTCAAATACAATCAATGTCTAAGATAAGCAGCACATACAGCTATCTAAGATACAACAGGGCTACTCAGAATCTTGCTCGTCATTCGAGCACTCGACATACTGCGCCATCGCAACAGGATCCGTGGCGAACATGTAGCTCATAAAGTCATCTACTCCGGAATATGAGGAATGATGGCCCTGAGCCTGTGATCCCAAAGATTCCACATGCTCAAACCCCAAATATGAAGAATGACGGGCCCCGAATCAAGAAGTCTCACCAGAAGACTAACCAAAGCTCTGCCCCGCATCTATCCTTCCAGCCATGGAAGCAGATGAGTCCCTAGACACAGACGGCCTGGAGGGCATAGGCTCATGAACAGCCGCACTTCTCCTGGAACTGCATCACAAGTAGTCAAGAAGCAGCCGGGCAAAACCAGTCACCCCATCCAGACGTCTGACAGTCAGATCGTGGGCACGTCCAGAAACCTGCAAATCAGGGAAGCTATCAAAGGATAGAAAAAATAGCACGGATGCAACATATGCAGAAAGCAAATACAGTACATGAAATCGACAAGATACTCACAGAAGCACTGGGATCGACTCTATATCGAGGCCTCGCCTGCTCAGGAATTGGAATCATCAGCCGCCTGCGAGAACCACCAATGCCCTCATATGCAAAGAGAGTGGGTGGGATCAAAGGATCTCTGGGATATGCAGGGTCCTCACCCTCTCTGGCCAGCACCTGCGGGCTCCTCAGCCTTATCCTCCAGAATATGTCATAATTAGCGTCCTCAAGAACATTCTCACCAAAAGGCACTCCCAGCCTATAACAATGTAACTCTTCCCCAACTATGGACAAAGGAAACATCATATGGAGGGGAGGATCCCTGGGAACCATGGGACCCGATCTCGAAGCATACTGGCAAGTCACTCTCTCGCCCAGATATAGGATGTCACAATGAAGCCCCACCAGCAGCTTCCTCTGGCTCGTTACCTCCCTGGCAGCATCAACAATCGCCTGATTAAGTCTGCTCCACCAAGTCAAGTTCAACCTCGGCGAGAAGTCCTGCTCCATAGCCATGGACACCTCCTCATAAGTCACCCTGGTGATCTCCCTCGACCTCACCGGTTTCCTAGCCTCCTTCAGCCAGGTCAGCATGGCAGGAAATAAGAGAGCATACTCCTCCCTGATATTCCACCGCTATGGATGGAACACCTCAAAGCACCATACCTAAAAGACGACAGGGAAGATACGTCAACTACCAAACAGATGCAGAAAAATAAAAGCGAGACAAGGAAGAAAAAAAGATAGCTCACATCGAACACAAACTGGAAACAGCAAAGCGAGTTCTCCTCCCCCGAGAATACTTGTCCAAGGCGAATAAAAGCTCGGTCAAGCCAGCTTCTCCCAGGCGAATCCTCCCACAGCCTCCAAATCAGTCAAAGAACCGAGCAGGGCAAACTGGCACTTCGTATCAGTGTTAGGGAAGATGGTTGCTGACAGAGCAAACCAAAAGAATGCCCGAGCCAGTCGATGGGTTGTCATCCTCTCGAAGCCAGCCAGATAGGCGTCTATGCCTCTTCTCAAATGTGCCTCCATCGGACCGTATAGAATACCAGTGCCCCTGGCGTCCGTAATATTGAAGCCAAGCAGGTTCGTAAGCTGCTCCATGGTGAAGTCCTCGAACTACCCTATGGGATTGCCCCAGAACGACAACCCGATGATTGCTGCGAAGTCAGTAGGAGTAATCAATGCCTCCCCACACCTGAAGTGAATCGTGTGGGTCGTATCCTACCAATACTCACTCAAAGCCACGTGAATAGCCTTGACCCTCTGCGTCATTGCCACCACAGCCACTGCGCTAATGAAGCCCCCCAGACCGGAATCAATCACCAGCTGCCGCGGACTTCTCTCTCCACCCCGAGCCACGTCCAGGAACATTTCCCACAGCACGCTTACAGCCTCAACATTTCCCCTACTCATGGTAGTGGACAAGTCAATCGGCCCTCGCCCCTGCAGGTAAACACAGCAAAGGTATGTTAATACCCAAATGTCGTACGCAAAACTGTACATGTCATGTCAAAATCACCCAAATATATCATCACAAAGATATAATCCAATTATTTTCCTAAAATACTTCCGTCCCAAGTCGGAGTATTTACGGTTTAAATTTCAAATTTCCCATTTCATTAACGGTTACCAATTCCTAAAATAGTTCTGTCCCAAGTCAAAGTATTTACGGTTCAAATTTCAAAATTCCCGTTTCATTAATGGTTCATTTCCTAAAATACTTTCGTCCCGTTTCAGAGTATCGACGGTCCAATTCCTAAAAATATTTTCGTGTCATTTCGGGATATTTACTGTTCACATTTCAAAGCTTCCGCTTCAGTTCGGAATTAGTTCAAAAATCTTTTCGTCTCATTTCGAAAATCATTTCAAAATTACTTCGTCCCGAATTAACACACTTTAATTTTGAAAAACATAGCTAGGCATGGAATTTTTATACCAAATTTTCTACGTTGTCTACCCATACCCTCAATTGCATTAAACAAGAACCAATTTCAACAAATAAGCATAACAAGATCAAAAGCCCCAAATCGGGTAACAAGAACCCTAACTCCATCAAAATCAAATCTAAATTCAAAATTAATCAAGGAATTCAAAAAATGCTTACCTTCCTCGCATTCCCCCCCTTGGATTTATGATTATCTCGAGCTTCGTAAAACTCGGTCGGATCCAAAGGAAGCTCGGTCGCTCGTACCTTCCTCTTGAGCTTCCTCCTCTCGTTGTTAGTCTTTCTATGGCAACCCCGTCGTCCTAATCTACCTTCCATAGCGTTAATCTCTCGAGATTTAGACAAGAAATCGATTATAGTTGAAGAATTTTCTCTGTTTTCTCTTTTCTCTCTCGCAGGAAATGAAAATTGTATGTTCTTTCCTTTCTGACCGACGCCAGCTTTGAACCAGTCCAAATGGAAGGACTGGCCGGACTGCCTCTTTTACCACATGGGTAGGGTTTTAAACGAGTCGGGCTGAGCCGAGCTTTGAGGTGTCGAGCTCGAGCTCGACTAAAAATTAACGAGCCTAGCTTTTTTCGAGCTCGACTAAAAATTAATGAGCCGAGCCTTTTTCGAGCTCGAGCTCGACCCTGAAAAATTCGTTCGAGCTCGGCAAGAAACGAGTTTTGAGCTGTTCGCGAGCTGTTCGCGAGCTTTTTTGCGAGCTTCTAGAACTCGAGCTTTAACGAGTCGAGCTCGATCTTAACTCGAATTTTTTAAAAAAAATTTGAACTCAAACGATCTTTAGTTCGAGCTTCATCGAGCTTTTATTCGAATTCTCAAGCCTAAACGAGGCGAGCCGAGCCGAGCTCGAGCTTTGTCTTTGTCTCTACATAATTTTTTTTCAATTTTGATTTTTCATAATTCTTTATATTCTTACAAAAAACATAAAAAAAATGAAAATAACTAAGAAAAATATTTATTATTTATTTTATACTTTTTGAATGACATTTTAAAATGTCATATATTTTGAGGCAGATTTTCAAATTTATTTTGAAACGAATAGAGTAATAATTTTAAAATGTTCAATTTATGTTAGGTATGGATGAATGGAGTCATGAAATATAACTTTTCTAATTACTACGACTACCAAAACTACGACTACCACCACTACCACTACCACCACCACTATCACCACTACCACTACCACCACTACCACCACCACCACCACCACTACCACTATCATCACTACTACCACTACCACCACTACCACTACTACCACTACCACCACTACCACTACTACTACCACTACTACCACCACTAATACCACTACTACCACCACTACCACCACTACCACCACTACTACTACTACCACTACCACCACTACTACTACTACCACCACTACTACTACTACCACTACCACTACCACTACCACCACTACCACTACCACTACTATAACTACTACCACCACTACTACTACTACCACTACCACTACCACTACCCCTACCACTACCACCACTACTACCACCACCACTACTACTACCACTACTACTACCACTACCTCCACTACCACTACCACTACCACTACCTCTACCACCACCACTACCACTACTATCACTACTACCACCACTATTACCACTACTACCACTACTACCACTATCACCACTACCACTACTACCAGTACCACCACTACCACTACTACCACAACCAATACTACTACCACTACTACTACTACTACCACTACCACCACTACCACTACTACCACCACTAGTACTACTACCACCACTACCACTACCACCACTACTACCACTACTACCATTACTACTACTACTACCACTACCACTACCACTACCACCACTACTACCACCACCACTACTACTACCACTACTACAACCACCACTACTACTATCACTACTACTACCACTATCACCACTACCACTACCACTACCACTACCACCACCACTACTACCACTACTATCACTACTACCACCACTATCACCACTACTACTACCACCACTACTACCACTACTACTACCACTACCACAACTACCACTACCACCACTACTACCACTACCACTACTACTACCACTACTACTACCACTACCACTACTACAACTACGAAATTTAGAAAAAAATTAAACAAATGAAAGTATAATATAGAAATCAGGGACGGGTAAAACTCTTTAATTTTTATGTATAAATGTATAATTTTTTTATTTTTTATGAATAGAAATAAATATTTTGGACTTTTTTTAGTATTGAAGTTTTGTTCAAAAAGTTATATAAAAAAAGTTAGAAAAAAAACTAAACAAATGAAAGTATAATAAAGAAATCATGGACGGATAAAATTCTTTAATTTTTATGTATAAATGTATAGTTTTTTTATTTTTTATGAATAGAAATAAACATTTTGGACTTTTTTTAGCCTTGAAGTTTTTTTCAAAAAGTTATATAAAAAAAGTTAGAAAAAAACTAAACAAATAAAAGTATAATAAAGAAATCAGGGACTGGTAAAATCCTTTAACTTTTATGTATAAATGTATAGTTTTTTTATTTTTTATGAATAGAAATAAATATTTTGGACTTTTTTTAGTATTGATGTTTTTTTTTCAAAAAGTTATATAAAAAATGTTAGAAAAAAACTAAACAAATGAAAGTATAATAAAGAAATCAGAGTCGAGCTTATCGACCCAAGCTCGGTCTCGAGCTCGAGCTCGAATCGTTTGCGAAAATTTTTATTCGAGCTTTTAACGAGCCGATCCCGATCCGAGCTTAAATGAGTCGATCCCGATCAAAGCTCGCCGAACAAACGAGCCGAGCTCGAGCCGGCTCGAAAAAAATTCAAGCCTGAAAATCGAGTCGAGCTCGAGCTCGAGTTAGACTCGAGCCTTCTCAAGCTCGAGCTTTTACGAGCCGAGCCCGAACCGTGCCCGAGCCTGTTCGGTTCGCATAACAGCCCTACGCATGGGGCATTTTTGCCCAAATTACCAATCAGCCCCTCAGTTTTTCAAATTTGATGCTTTGCTCAAATGTTATCATAATTCTCTTATGTTAACGCCACTATCCCGAGGTTAAATCTCCCGTTAGACATCACAAATGTTCTCTCTCCCGAGGTTAAATTTCGGCCATCATCGTAAGCCTGAACACTGCTCCCCAACAGAATCGTAGGCCCGTCCCTTTAACAGGAATTAAACGTTTCTTCTCCATTTCTAACCGAATTGTTAGAACATCGAGCCGTTTCTAACCGAATTGTTAGAACATCGAACCTTTCTTCTCCGTTTCTAATCGAATTATTAGAACGCCGACGTTGCTTCCCCGTTTCTAAACGAATTGTTAGAATGTCAAGCCTTTCTTCTCCGTTTCTAACCGAATTGTTAGAACGTCAAGTATTTCTTCTCCGTTTATAACCGAATCATTAGAACGTGAAGCCTTACTTCTCCATTTCTAACCGAATTGTTAGAACGCCGAGCGTTGCTTCTCCATTTCTAATCGGAATGTTAGAACGTCAAGCCTTTCTTCTCCATTTCTAAACAAATTGTTAGAACGACGAGCGTTGCTTCTCCATTTCTAACCGAATTGTTAGAACGTCAAGCCTTTCTTCTCCATTTCTAACTGAATTGTTAGAACGCCGAGCGTTGCTTCTCCCTTTTTAATCGAATTGTTAGAACGTCAAGCCTTTCTTCTCTATTTCTAATCAAATTGTTAGAACGTCGAGCGTTGCTTCTCCATTTCTAACCGAATCGTTAGAACGTCAAGCCTTTCTTCTCCGTTTCTAATCGAATTGTTAGAATGTCAAGCCTTTCTTCTTCGTTTCTAACTGAATTGTTCAAACGTCAAAAGACTTGGACCGTGTTGTTAAAAATGCCACTTTAGCACAATCATTCCTGCCATTTCACCACATCCCCAATAGATAAGTCCTGGCCGTCATCATAAGTCCAGCACTCAAGGCATAAACGCCTTCATCTCAGGACAAGAACATCCTCATAATTCGGTCAGAGGTGCCACACGCCCTCAAAAGTTTCAGTAAATTCGGTCTGAGGTGCCACATGCCCTCAAATACTTCAACAATTCGGTCAGAGGAGCCACACGCCCTCAAACATTTCAGCAATTTGGCCAGAGACGCCTTCAAACAGTCTTCCTCAGGTATAGACGCCTTCAAACAGTCTCCCTCAGGTATAGACACCTTCAAACAGTCTCCCTCAGGTATAGACGCCTTCAAACAGTCTCCCTCAGGTATAGACGCCCTTAAACAGTCTCCCTCAGGTATAGACGGCTTTAAATAGTCTCCCTCAGGTATAGACGCCCTTAAATAGTCTCCCTCAGGTATAGACGCCTTCAAATGGTCTCCCTCAAGTTTAGACGCCTTCAAAATAGTCTCAATCAGGATGAATTCCTCCTAATCATTCCCCCACAAGTCGAGGCCCCTACGAATTGCCCTCACACCCGTGAACTACGATCGGCTTGATTTCCGCTCGGGATACGTAGGAATCCTTTCTCTAAGGGTCCAGCCATTTGACCATTCAGGTAACTCCGCTAGGTATCCCCCTGATTTGGGATCCTTATCTTTTTTTGACGACCCCACTTCCTTCGTAAGTGACGTCGCCGAGGGGCTACTATAAGTACCCAAATTCGGATCGTTATAATCCGTTAACTCACACTTTCCAAGTTAACTAGACTTTTCAGGACTGGCCCGAGCATTCATAATCAAAGTGTATTCAACACACTTTTGCATACGTGAAAATATACTTTTCCAAAAATACGCAATTTCTAAGACTTTCCAGGACTGTTTCGACATTTATTCGGACAGTTATTTAGAAAACAGCCAAAACCCGACTCGACGGAGCAAAAGCCCTTGCTTAATGACTAAGGAAGACACTTGTCACACATGCACAAATCCTCTAGTCAAACATCAATCAAATCCAAGGCTAAAAAGACCAAAAGGCCCTCAAACTGAAGGACTGGCCGGCCGGCCTGTTTTACGTGATCGCCCATCGATCTCAGCAAATCTTCAAATACCCAAAAGCCCTCCAAAATGAAGAACTAGCCGGACGGCCTGTTTTGCACCCTGAAATTTCCTATAAATAGCAGCCTCCTCTTTCAGTTTTAGAGAGGATTTTCTTACCCCAAGTCCCCCTCAAACACTCCCGGTACCGTGTCTCACTCCCTAAAACCCTCTCGAAATACTGCCGAAACGTCGCTGAATTGATGGAAACTCGAAGTGCGAATGAGAGTTAACTAGGGGAAGTTCTACCTACGTGAGGGCAGAATTTCTCTCCTATTTAAACATTTTCCAAACACGTACCCTAGGAAGATAGAGCCATTGGTAAACACTCTCTCTCTCAATCTTCCATTCACCTATTTCTATGTGTCCTACGCTATTTCTGATCCGATCAAAACTTTCAAAATGTAGACAAAAAGCTGTCTATGGGTCTCTAAGTGATCCTCTCTCTATCACTTTTCTTTTTCGAGAAAAGTGATTTAGGGTTAAAACGGAGATCTTGACCCGTTTTTACTTATTATGTTATTTATCGTCCGAGCCGTTTGGTTCGTCGATCGTCATTTTCATCGTTCGAACCGTTAGGTTCGTTGATCGTCATTTACCATTCAGATCGTTCGATCCGTTGATATTATCATTTACATATCGCTCTTTACAGTCCGACCCGTTAGGTTCGTTGATCGCACCTTTTACTGTCTGGATCGTCCGATCCGTTGATACTGTCAATTCAATACTGTCATTTACCGTCCAAACCGTTTGGTTTGTTGATCGTATTTACTTTAACGTCAGAGTCATAAACTGACTTGTCGATCGTCATTTCAATACCGTCATTTGCCTTGAAGGCCTTTTCCTTCTCTTCATTTTATCAAAAAAAAGGGTAAAGTTATAATGCCTGATTCAAAATCAAAGTTTGTCATTCAAACCCCCTTTCAAAAATAAAAGTTTGTCATGTAAAACTCCTTTTCAAAATCAAAGTTTGTCATTCAAACTCAAATTCAAGTTTGTCATTCAAACTCATTTTCAAAAGTAACACGAACACACACACACACTCACGATTTTCGAGAAAGGTAGAAAGACTTGTCAATATGAGGCATTTCGGGTGATCTCTATATACTCTTCCCGAAATGTAACGTGACCTCCGAACCTAACAATCTCTGTTCAAACAGCTTTTTCCTAAGTTTTGGCTCCTAATCAAAATGATCTCCTTTTCAAACAGCTTTTTCCTATGTTTTGGCTCCTAATCAAAATGATCTCCTTTTCAAACAGCTTTTTCCTATGTTTTAGCTCCTAATCAAAATGACCTCCTTTTCAAAATAACCATTTTCAAAGTTTAGGCTCATAATACAAAACGGCGTGGCGACTCTCTTTTTTGTGAAATCAAAGCGGCTCGCCTCGTGATCCGGGTAATTTCAGTGCCTCACATCATTGGAATGCTCTTCATGAGTACTATTTAATGGTCTAAGCTGTGAAAGGTCACATCCTTCATGTACTTATGTTATTTTCCTTATTTCCTCATTTGATGTTCTGATCTGGATCATTTCTTTTTGCACTCTTTATGTCCATAATCCATGTAATTTTCTTATCTTCCCTACACTCATAAACACTCCAAAATGCCATTATAACAATAATACAACCCAAGGATGTGCATCAAATAAGTCCAAAAGTATATCATTTATATGTGTAGAAACACATCCATTAATAACCATTTCCATTAGAGCTACAGTTCTGACCCGATTTGGCAGCCACAGGTTCATCCCTCTTAGTATTACTCTTTTATTTGGCTAAATCTAACTTGGTTTTCGCTTTTCTCACCGAGAGCTCATATATCAGCTGACATGACTACAAGCCAGAGTTGAAGCAAACCACCACTTCTCAATCTCTCATGATTTCCTCTATTTGGTCAGCCATAGCCCTTAATTGATTATACTAGCTCACCGATCAACAGTCGATGCTACCCCTGCCTATTCCCCTAACCATGAAAATTTAGTCCCAATGAAAGTGCCTGCAAAGGCTTTGCAGAGTATGTCATCATCTTTAGACAACTTGGACATAGTCAATTCAAATCCTTGCATATGGTTGCGGGCGTTTGTGGTTCCACTATACTTGTCAAAATTCAGAATTGGGCAAGGTTTTGAGATTGGTCGATTATCCATTGAGAAAAGGGGAACATGGCATTAGTGTCGTCTTCCTTTTCTGTTTTTCCCATCTCCATCTCGTATATCCTCTTTTTCAATATAAGCAGTTCCTGGGCATCCACGTCGGTACTACTATAAGAACTATGGTGAGACCGAGTCTCTATCTCGCTTTTTCCGGGAGCTCGACTTTGATATCTCGGCCTCCATTACGGACTGCATGATTGTCACTTCGTCCTTATTGAGCTCGTCTTTGTCCAAGGCCCAGGAGGACAAGGTCGAGTCTTGATGCGAAATTGAGGTGTTGGATTGCGAAGAGTTGGAGTTCTATCTCTTCTTTGTTCATTCCTAGCTCGTTGATTGACCTCCGAATTTACCTCTTGATCCTGTGTTGATTCAATTGATACATGAAATCTCTACCATGATGAGCATTTTCTAGGCATATATTCCACCCATCGGGTGTGCAACCTGGGCTACCAATTGTCTGGAATGAGTTGGGGGGGTCACGTAATGGAGGATTTTGGTCGAGGTGAGGATTATTGTCCCCGTTCCCTTGACTACCTCAAACGTTATCTCGACTCTCTCCACTATGAGAAATCTCGGTTCGTGTGGGCTGAATGAATTAAGCTAATAATGAGTGATTGGAATTGAATTCTAGTAATGCCTCATAGGTTTCGTAAATACACTGTAATGTGTCCATATGTCGGTGCAACAAATTTCTTCGATTTACTTGCGAGTAGAAGGGTCGATCCCACAGGCCTCGTCGTTGACCTTATTGTTCTTTCGATTTTGACTAGCCGTGGGTCACCCTAAACCGCATCGACGATGATTGTTGTTAAGCAGCATGAAGAATACAATCGCTTATCTCCCCGAGAGAAGCAAGCCCTTTGTGAAAGCGACGACGAAGACGATGAAATCATACTCTTCCAAGCAACTCACAGCATCAACAAAAATGGGATTCCAAGGGTCCTGGGAGGATGGGAACGGATCATTTCTGTTCTCAAGCTAAAAGGCCAAATGAAGGAGGAAGGTCTATTCAAAAAGAGGATAAAGATAGAAGTACACTTGCAACAAATGCTAAAGGAGATTCCACAAGCTACAACGTTCGTTTGCAGAAACAATCAATTGGGACAAAAGCCAGTCATATGGGCAGACGTCCGGGAAGCAGTACACTCACCTTCTAGCATACCCTCCACTCAGTTAAAGCAGCAAAGAAAACTCTCCACGATGGAAGTCTACCTAGACTGTCGCATACGGTTCAAAGAAGCGTTGGCTATTCTGACCTGGGAAGAAACGCAAGTGCTAGCTCTCGACGAAGGCTCAACTACGATAGAGCAGATCTGGGCTAAAAGCGGAGGAAAGTTAGCAAACCATTATTACTGCTTGTCTCAACTCAAGAACGCCATGAGCCTGCTCAGCAAGAAAGAGAAAAATGCAGTATACCGCGAAGAGATCAGAGAAACAGTTCGCATGAACCAAGAACTCTCTAGCCTCCCACGGAGGGTGAACAAGACAAAGCTCAGTCCTAGCAACCACTGCTATGCACAGACATTCGAACAACTGTAGCAAACCATAAGCTCGCTCCTGTGAGGCACCTAAACCCTTATCCTGGGACAGAATCCAAAGAGCTGCTGAGGCCCCCAGAAAGACATCAACAGTCAACAAATTGAGAGAGGACATATGGCCCTGTGCTTCGAAAAATCCTCCACTGACTATGGCTCAACTCAGAGAAACATGTTCGAAAGAGACCAAGCATGACGTCAATGTTTTGACCCGATCTGGCCAAATCCATGTGCTACCGTCCAAGGCCACCAGAAAGCCAACAGAGCCAGAGCCGCAACGCGGTCATCCTGTGTTCGAAGAAACAAGTTCCGGAAAGGAGGACCCGATCCTCACTCAACTCAAGAAGACCCAGGTAAACATTTCCCTATGGTCTCTGCTCACATCTTCATACCCTCATAATCTCTAGCTGGAGGAAAGTTTGACCCGTACCATGGTCCCCGTGGACGCAACTCCAGAAGAAGTAATCCAAATGATCGGCAACATCCACTATGGAAACATCATCACCTTAACAGATTTGGACCTACCAAAATTTGGGGCTGATCACAATGAGCCGCTCTACATCACTATTCAGTTGAATGAGCGTCGCCTTCCCCGCGTACTTGTAGACGGAGATTCCGGAATGAATGTCTTGCCCCCCAAGATGATGGACCTGCCTGACATCAAGCTCACAGATTTGAAGACTTCAGTCCATACTGTCAAGGCTTATGATTCTACTTCCCCCACAGTTCTAGAGGTTGCTACTTTAAACATTTGGTTCGGAAAACGGATGATGCCTACCGAATTTCAAGTGTTGGATATTCTATCACTTTCACAACTATTCTGGGACAACCATGGTTGCATCAAATAAACGACGTGGCATCTACCCTTCACCAATGTATCAAATTCATGCAAGGCAATGAGCTGACAACAATCTACGGCGATAGCATCACCATTGAGGGGACCTGCACCAACGGCATTCCAGTGTTAGAAATCAAGCATGACGACGATATGGCATTAACTGGATTCCACATTGGAAACTTCAAAATCCAAATATGCGGCGTGGACCTTCCACTATGCAGGACCAGATCCCTCACTGCCATGAAGATGATGAAACTCATGAACTTCATCCCAGGATCGGGCTCGGCAAAAGGCTACAAGGCCAACACCAAGTCATCGAAGTCAAGGACCACAATACGAGGTCCGGGGGCTCGGTTATGTGCCAACACCAGTGACATCGGGGAAGGCAAGAGGCTCGCCGGTACAAAGCTGACGGCCCGCAAAGGGAACCTCCTACGACACACCCAACCTCGGCCTTACAGGCTTCGAACTCGCTCAGCTACTTAGTCAAAGGGACCGCCAGCTTTAAATGATGAAGATGAGAAAGGAACTGAGGAAGCCGACAGCGGAACTGAGCAAACCGACAAGCAGAACGAGGGGACCGAGCAGCGAAGCTGAGAGGACCGATGAGTGGAGCTGATGAAGATGAGAAAGGAACAAGAAAAGTTAGTACGAGACTACGGAAAGATGGGAAAGCTGGCACAGAGCCTCAAGCATTTCAGAGGACTCAAGACTAATCCAATAAGAGGACCATTCCTCGACATTACTGCACTACTTGGACCAGTTGCCACCACAGTTCAGCATGGGTACTCACTTAAAGGAATCCTCGACATAGAAGAACAGCTTGAGACACTCTTCTTGGGAGACAGGCTGTTCGGTCTAGTCTACGAAGCCACATTCGAAACAGTGACTCCAAAGCAGAAAGAACCAGAATTCGTGGAAGATGCTCTAAGTGGACCTGCTCTACAAAATCATTTCGAAGAAGTCATGGAGGTTCCAAACCTGATTGATCTGGGCTCCGAAGACAGCATGATCACTATGATCGGGACAGCAGAAGCCAAGCCTCTCGACCTCCGAACCCTCACCAAACATCCTTCAATGCCACTGAAAATCTGGGTGACTTTCACCGGACCAAGGGCAAGCAAGAGCGAGATGGAAGAAAAACTGGGGCTACTCCCATATCTCCCTAAACCCAATCTTAAACCCTCCGAGTTTGTCATTGTCAAAGTCAAGTCCTCCAAGTCATCTGACAGCCTCATGCAAGAAGACTATGATTGTGTAGCCAACAACGTATTTCCCTTCGTCTTAAATGAAAAATTTGACCTTTCAGATTATCCCCTCATTGCCACTTTAACAGCGATGAGTTAACCGACAACTTAAAAGAAGTTAATAATGATTCACTTGATAAAGAAGCAGACACACTAAACGAACAATTCATTAAAGAAGTTCTCCAACGTGTAGTTGACAGAGACAAAAATTAGGCCCAAGCTGCCGAAAAGGTTATGCCTAAAGTGAATTTGGGGGTCGGTACAAGAGCCTAAAGAGACACAAGTGGGCGGTTTCTTCGTCGAGAGCGAGAAAAAGAAACCCTAATAAATCTCCTCAAAGAGTATGTTGACATGTTCACCTGGTCGTACCAAGACATGCGAGGACTCGACCCTCAATCGTGGTGCACCAAATTCCTTTGGATCCCGGAGTCCAAGCCTGTCAAACGAAGCTGCGCAAGATCAAGCCGAATGGTCCCTCCAAGTAAACGAAAAATTGAGAAGATGCTCCACGTCGGCTTCATCAGAGTAATCCAGTACCCAACCTGGCTCTCCAACATTGTAACGGTCATTAAGGCCAATGGAAAGGTTAAATGTTGTGTAGACTTCCGAGATCTCAACTAGGCCAGTCCGAAAGACTATTTCCCACTGCCCAACATCGACATGCTTTGGTCGACACCAAGGAAAAATTATAAAAGTAAAATCCCTTTGTGGGACGGTCTTCGCCGGATACAATCAGATCAAAGATGCTCGAAGAAGATCAAGCCAAGATTGCTTTCACCACTCTGTGGGGGACATACTACTTAATACGGTCATGGCCGTTTGGTTTAAAGAATTGTTGGGGCTACTTATCAAAGGGCCTGCAACTGACCTCTTCCATGACATGATTCATAAATAAATCGTAGTGTACGTCGACAACATGATCATCCACTCCAAAGGATCAGACATACAGCACATGACAGATTTGTGAAAGTACTTCAACAGACTCCGAAAGCACTCCATGAGATTGAACACTACAAAGAGCACCTTCGGTGTAAAACGAGGCAAAGTACTGGGGTATATGGTCACAGAAAGAGGCATCGAAGCAGATCCCAAGAATATCAAGGCCATCATCGACATGAAGCCACCGCAGACACCGATAGAAGTAAAAAGTTTCACGGGGCTCGACATTGATCATCAATCAAGTGTCCAACAAATGGAAGACAATAGACTCTGGCCTCCAGAAGTACCATACATATATGGAGGAGTTCATTTCTCAGTTCAAGGACATCTTTTTCCACTACTTCCCGAGAGACGGGAGTAGCTTCGGCGATGCCACGGCCACTCTAGCATCCCTTGTTAGAAATTCCCGAAGGAAAATCGGTAAAACCCTTTAGAGGTGGAAGGCTGGAAACCCCAAATTATGTTGTGAGATCGAAGTTGAGCATGAGCCGATCTGACAGAACCACTGTGCAATCAGATCTACCAAGTACCTCCAAAATGGAGAAGCTTCCTTCACGAATGAAGATGGAAAATACAAAGAAGGGATCGGCTTGAAAACATGATGGCTCACGAAATGCACAGCATCCCACTTCATCGTTCTCGGGGGTATGTTATACAAGAAGCTCCACGGGGACCACCCCTCCGGTGTGTAAGCAAAGAAAAGAGCCTGACAAGGCGGTGAGCTGAAGTTCACAACGGAACATGCAGTCCGCACATGGCTGGCAGAGCATTGACACGGATCATCCTCCGTATGAGCTACTCACCAGTATCAGTGGAAGCGGTACGTATGTAGGCTCCTTCCAACTCCCGGGGCCTATAAACTCGTGTCCCCGGGGATGGGAGAGTCCCAAAATACCATTTTTAAAAAAACTATCACCTAAGCTAACTTGGAAAGTAAATAACTCATTTTCAAAACAATTTCAAAATAACCTCTCTACACGGAGGCGATATGTACACTTTGTTTAAAAACCAAACACAACATGTTTTACAAATTATCTGTTTGGTAAGACTTCCTTAAGCCAACCATAAAACAAACCAATCCCTGACATAAATACGACATAATCCAATTGATACATGTTTAAGAAAGTTTTATATACAAAATAACTTTTTCCCAAAAAAAGAATAACAACCCAACAATCCCAACTCCCAAT